>SSNS01000072.1:2293191-2357553 GCA_006937985.1 Aphyosemion australe
AAATACAAAGGATGATCGCAGCTGCGATCGAAACGTCAGCGAAATAAGAAGGTAATAAAACAACTCCTGTTTGTGTAAAAAGAAAGAAAAAAAAAAGTGATAGTATTTAGAAAAAACACAGAATGAACGCTCAAAAGAAGAACAAATACCCTGACCTGAATCAGGATCAGAACCCAGATCCAGAATCAATACTCTCTCTCTCTCTCTGTTTCTCTGTCTCTCTCTCTCTCTCTCTCTGTTTCTCTCTCCCTCTCTGTTTCTCTCTCTCTCTATTTCTCTCTCTCTCTCTCTATCGCTCTCTACCTCCCTCCCCCCTCTCTCTCCCTGATTGGCTGAGAGTTTTCAATTTTTTTCTGGCTAAACAGACATACACACCCACACATATTATACATCAAATTGTTCAGCTTGGTCTAAGGAACCCAATGCCCCACCCCCACCCACCATCACTGCTCTCTGATTGGCTGAGAGAGTTTAAGTTTCATCTTGGTTAATAGAAATATGCACCCACACGTATTATACATCAAATTGATCGGCTTGGTCTAAGGAACCCAATGCCCCCCCACCCCCAATCCCTGCTCTTTGATTGGCTGAGAGAGCTCAAGCATCTTTTTGGATAACAGAAATACGCACCCACACATATTATACATCAAATTGATCAGCTTGGTCTGATGAACCCACTGCCCAGCCTCGCTCCCCCTCCCGCCCATCCCTGCTCTCTGATTGGCTGAGAGAGTTTAAGCTTCTTCTTGGTTAACAGAAATACGCACCGACACATATTATACATCAAATCAATCAGCTTGGTATTAGGAACCCATTACCCCCCCCCCCACCACCCCCAACATCCCTGCTCTCTGATTGGCTGAGAGATTTCAAGCTTCTTCTGGGTTAACAGAAATACACCCCAAGACATGTTATACATCAAATTGATCAGCTTGGTCTCAGGAAACCAGCCGTCCCCCAGCCCTGCTCTCTGATTGGCCGAGAGAGTTCAAGCTTCTTCCAAGTTAACAGAAATACGCACCCAGACATGTTATACACCAAATCGATCAGCTTGGACTCAGGAAACCAGCCGTTCACTATGCCTGGTCTTTGATTGGCTGAGAAAGTTTTGAAACTTTAAAGTTCAAATTCTGCTCGTTCTAACAGTTTATTTTTTATCTCATTCTGCTAACTTTGACAATTGAACTCATTTTCAACTTCACATCAGTTCTAACCCATGTTCATCTATCAGTTTCAGCTGCTAAATTTACAGTTCAGCTAATTGTGAAAATGTAATTATTAAATTAATCATACTCAAATACCAGCTGTTTAAACATTTATGCTGTCCAGTTTTTTAAACTGTGTAGTGAGATTTCAGTTTTCTGCTGTTTAGATTTTTTTTCTCTTTTCTCCACTTACTTATTTTGCTTTATTACACTTGTTAGTGATTTTTTGCAACTAAATCTTTTCAGCTCATTTTTACAATTACGCTAAATTTTCGCAGCAGAAAACTGCTTATTTCAGTTCAGCTACTCAGCTATCAGTTTCAAAATTCAGCATATCCTGCTAATTTCACAATTCAACTAATTGTGAAAATGTAACTACTTATACTCAAATATGAGCTGTTTAAACATTTTAGCTACTCAGTTTTTTAAACTATGTTTAGAGATTTCAGTTTTCTGCTGTTTAGGATTTTTTTCTCTATTCTCTACTTACTTTTCGGTCTTTTTGAAACTTTTTTGCAATTTTTGCTCCTAAAACTTCAAATACATTCAGCACATTTTGACAATTAAGCTTAGTTTTAGCTTCAATTCAGCAGTTTCAGCTATCGTATTCAGCAATAAAGCATTCAAACGCATTTCTGCAAGAAATGCAATTTATCTAGTTATTATTATATTATATGCAGAAGGGTGTGACCTAGAGTGAAACTGTTTGAGAATTAGGTTCAGAGCTGCATTGTAGGTGCTGGAAAGGTGAAAACTGAGACATCATCCTCTATTTAATGTAGGTTGTTCCAGTTTGACATAGATAGCTTCCTTCACTCCCTTCTCAAACCATCTATCTTTTTTGTCCAGAATGTGGACTTTGTCATCTTTAAAGGTGTGCCCCTTGTCTTTCAGGTGTAGGTGGACTGCAGAGTCTTGACCTGAAAAGGTGGCTCTCCTGTGTTGTGCCCAAGGGACCAAACCGGCGTGGACTTCCTGAAACTTCAGGAAGTGATAAAAAGTTGCAGTTCTCCACTCATCCACTGGGGGTGGCTACAGAAGTGAGCAAATCCTCCCATGTTAAAAATGCCAATTTCAAAGCAGCAATAGAACGTCTTACAGCCTGGTACAACGAACAATTTTCGGTTTAATAGGTCTAGATTTCAGCCATGACAACTCTGAGGGAGGTGGATTTTTTTGTAACTCATCCATTTAGATGTAATTAAAGCTTGAAATTAAGAATAATTAGGGGCGTGTCTTTTGGATTTGCAGAAGACTTTTGGATTGTCAGAAGAGCCGTGGAGCTAACTAGCCTTTTTGCTCTGGGGAAAGACCGAAAGAAGATAGGGCCATCTCAACCTCGGAGTCACGTTAGATGTGTTTGGCCAGTTCTTGTGGCGTCTGTGTGGTCATGTTGGAATGTTAATTTTGATATTGTTGGATGAAAATGGCTTGTTGTGGCATTGATTACACTAACAGAGCGTCCAATAACTCCCCGCTACATTTTTAGTTCATAGTAAGTAAAGTTATATTTTTATTTTTTTGACTTACTAATGCTCTCGAGCTAGTTTAGCTTAGCAAATTAGCTAGTTAGCCATTGTTTAAACTTTGGTTTAAACCTATACTGTTTACCGTGATATTATAAATTTATTAGGGTTAAATACGGTGCTTGTTGTAACGCTGTTTGTTGGTCAATTGGTTGAAATATGAAATGTGGGTCGAGCTAGGTCCCGCCGATACGGTTTCACTCCGTACTAGTCAGCTGCAATGACTATATAAATGAGGCCAGCGGCAGCTACCTGAATCTGTGACCACAGCAGTGCGTCTGTCGTGCGGTCATAAAGCTGTTGGAGCTGTCGGTGGGACGTGTTGAGTAGACCCATTTAGACCCGACCAAAATACCGCAGCTCGGTCGTTGAATTGGCTGAAGCTTCATGTTAGTTTCATAAGCGATCAGATAAACTCGCTCTATTATGACATTTAACGCAATTTATAGTAACTTGGGGGGATCTAATAACTGACTAATTTTAGAGGCTAAATTGCTAATTTGTCCATTTGTCATGAAAACTACAGCAGAGCTTTTCCTTAAAATGAAAATTAGTTCATAGCATTTACTGTTAATAGGTTTATTGTCATGTTCTGTGGTAACTTTCGGACCCACGACATGCAGAATCAGAGATGGGAAAAGGTCAGTGAGAAAAAATAATAAGTTTATTGAAGAATGGAGAACTGAATGCGTTGCTCAACGTGATGCAGGAAGTGTCAGGGTTTCTAGGGAGACAAAGGAGAGTCAAAATCCATACGGAGGAACAATGCCGCTGAATAAGTGTTTGTTAATTCCAGCTTACTGTTCCAGAGGTGGATTGAGAGTGAGGGGAGGCACTGGCTTGGTCTGTGAGGGGGGAAAGGTGATCTCCTGGTGGAACAGGGTCCAGATGATGAGGTGTTGGTGAGCTTGGGCATCCAGGTGGCAGGTGGGTGGCGGAGAGCGAGTGACCATGGGGTAAGAGCGATGTGGCGTGAAGTCAGGTTTATAGTTCTTCCAACCCCCGGGTGTAAGGAGAACTTGGTCGTGTGAGCCCACTGGATAACTGAAGATTGAACCCTGGAGGGAACAAAGATCCGATTAGGGGGCCCATTACCTGGATCCGGCTCGATCTTCTGAGCCTCCATGACCTTGTCTTTGATGTCCCATGTGATAGAGCCAATGATGCAGGAGGAGGGAAGAATGGTAGTTGGTTCGGGTTCACGGTCAGGGGCATATTGACGGGACAAGGCATCTGGCTTAACATTCTTGGTTCCGGGCATAAAAAAATAATGAAGTTGAAACGGGAAAAGAACATGGACCAGTGGGATTGTCGTGGATTAAGTCTTTTGGCATCTTTGAGATATGAGAGGTTTTTGTGATCTGTCCAAACGATGATGGGATGAGTTTCCCCCTCAAGACAGTGCCTCCATTCCTCGAATGTCAGCTTTATGGCAAGCAGCTCACGGTCTCCCAAGTTGTAGTTCTGTTCAGCTGGGGATAGACGTCGTGAAAAAAAAAGCACAAGGGTGAAGTTTATGGTCAATGGGAGAACTCTGTGATAGAACAGCCCCGACACCACAATCTGAGGTATCCACCTCCAAGGTGAATTGGGACTGGGGGTTGGGGCAAGTGAGGATGGGAGCCTGAGTAAACTTTGTTTTTAGTTCTTGAAATGCCTTGTCAGCTTCTTGAGTCCATACAAATGTTTTTTTCACGGAGGTGAGTTGTGTGAGGGGTTTGCGGTCTGACTGTAATTTTTGATGAAACGGCGATAGAAATTTGCAAAACCAAGAAAACGTTGTAACTGCTTACGTGAAGAAGGGGTTGGCCAGTGGAGTACAGCATGATTCTTGTCTGGATCGGTCTTCAGTCACCCGCTATTAAAAAAACGAATTTATTGAGGAAATCAGTTAACACAGCATTGACAAGAGACTAGGGCTGGGCGATATGGCAAAAATTTCATATCCCGATATAGCTCATTTTATATCCTGAAAACGATATACATAACGATATAGCATTGTTTGTTTTAATTAAATTGATAGTTAATATAAAATTGCAAGTGTTTGCACCAACTCACCAAACCCACGTTTCTCGACCGTGTAGATTGGAACCATGTCTTTGCAGATGTGCTTGGCAACTGCGGGAGCTGTGGTTATATGGTGTGCCACGGCTAAACGCCTGTTGCAGCGTCTGTGTCTGGAGTTTGTTATGAGCGCTTACGCTACCACTCGACGCTGCTTTTACGGCTTTTGCTTGTTGACTCTCTCTGTATTCTTTATCGTGGTTCTTGCGCAGCTGATAAAATACATTTGTAGTGTTGGAGTCTGTTGTTGGCACCGGGAACCGGCAAACTTTACAAACAACTGCTTTCTGGTCCGCGTCGGCCTTCCTACACCCAAACCACATCCATACAACAGAAGTTTCCCCTCTTTTAGGTACAAGCTCCTCCGTTTGGGTTGGCAGGTCATCCTGTTGAAAGTTACCCTGGTCTGAATTGCGTCCGCTACCGTCCTCCTCCATGTTTGTTCATGCATGGCTAGCGTGGCGCGCCGCGCGTGCATGGACATACCGTAAGGCATCATGATGTAAAATACTGCCGTAAAACGCCATATTGTGGTGTAAACGATAGAGCTTCATATTAAACGATAGACATTTTCTATCGTACAGACGAAACATTTCGTCATATCGCCCAGCCCTACAAGAGACTGGAAAATAGTGGGAGCATTAATCAGACCAAATGGTATCACAAGGTATTCAAAATGTCGCATGGGTGTTTAAAAAGCTGTTTTCCACTCATCCCCTTCACAAATCCTGACGAGGTGGTAGGCACTACGGAGGTCTAACTTAGTAAAAATGGTTGCATCCTGAACAGGTTCAAAGGTTGAGGAGAGGAGAGGCAGAGGGTATTTGTTCTTGATGGTTATTTGGTTTAACCTTCTGTAGTCTATGCTGGAACGCAAGGTCCTGTCCTTGGTTACAAAAAAGAACCCAGCGCCAAGAGGTGAAGTGGAGGGTCTGATAATACCCGTAGCCAGAGACTCTGAGATGTATTGTTCAATAATCTCTCTCTCAGGCCTGGACAGGTTATACAATCGACTGGAGGGGAAAGTGGAACCAGGGAGTAGGTCAATACTGCAATCGTAGGGTCGATGTGGAGGCAGGGATGCTGCTTTTTCTTTGGAAAACACCTGGTGAAGGTCATGATATTCCTTGGGTATCAAGGTCAGGTCTGGCGGGGATGCTGGGAGGAAGACAGGTTTGGGAGCTGTGAGGGAGACAGACAGTAGGCAGTGTGACAAGCAAAACGGACTCCAGTCTTCCAGTTAACATGAGGATTATGCAAGGACAACCAGGAGTGACCAAGAATGACTGGTGACTGAGGGGAAGGGAAAACATAAAAGGATGTTACCTCATAATGGTTCCCAGAAACTAAAAAATTTACCGGGACCATTTCGTGGGTGATTGCGGTCAAGGAGCTGCCGTCCAGGGAGAAGACTTTGAGAGGAGTGAGGAGCAGGTATGTGGGGATCCTGAGTGTGTCTACTAAGGTTTGGTCCAACAGGTTCTGATCACAGCCTGAATCCAAGAGAGCAGAGGAAACAGAAGTGTTTTGGTTATAGAATAGGGTACAAGGCAATGAACATCGAGGGTTGGCTTTGTCTGAAAAACCGCCCACCAGTAACCTCTGGCCTACCGGCGGGCTGGGCAGTAGGAGACCAGGTGACCAGCTTGTCCACAGTAGAAGCATAAGCCCCCTTTAAGACGTCGTTGCCTCTCCTCCGGTGTCAGGCGGGTCCGTCCGAGTTGCATAGGCTCGTCAGGTGGAGGAGGTAGTGGCCCCTGGAGGGTTTTTTGATGAAGGAGCTTGGCGTGGTGCTGAAGGAGCAAAGGAGAAACTCCTGCTGTGTTCTCTTAGTCTTTTATCTATACGTATGGCCAGGGAGATAAGTTCCTCAAGGCTTGATGGTTCTTGACAATAAGCTAATTGATCCTTAATCCAGTCATTAAGGTCCTGGATAAACGCTCCCTTTAACATGGCACTGTCACCTGAAAAATTGGCTGCTAAAGTCCTAAACTCAATGGCGAAATCCGCTACAGTTTGGTGTCCTTGATGCAGGTTCCAAATCTTCTTAGCTAGTCCGTCTGGGAATCAGAGCTTCCAAAAGTTAAGTTAAAGTCGGCCAAAAAGGCAGTTAAAGGCCCTTTAAGAAAACTAGCCTGGTGGCACTTTGTTTTGGCCCATTGCAAAAGTTTTCCCCGGAGTAAGCCCACTATGAGATTTTAGCTGCGTCGTTAGCAAAAGAATGTGGAGATCTTTCAAATGCTAGCTTGCAATGTAATAAAAAAACCACGGCTTTTGCCGTACTCATCGGAGAACGTTTCGGGAGGCGGTGAGTCAGTGACCCGGAAACATAACTGAGCTGCCAACCCTGGAAGTACCTGCGTGGTGGAAATTCTGACATACTTTGCAGAATTGAATAGGGTCAAAGTAGCTGTTGTTAATCAGCTATGGCACATTCCTTTTTTAGATCATGCTGAGTTGCACTAATCTAGTCATCTCTCTCTCTCTCTCTCTCTCTCTCTCTCTCTCTCTCTCTCTCTCTCTCTCTCTCTCTCTCTCTCTCTATATATATATATATATATATATATATATATATATATATACTGCTCACAAAAATTAAAGGAACACTTTCAAGAAACACATTAAATACATCAGATCTGCAATATGAAGTTGGAAATCTATACAAATAACAACAGGGCAATGTCTTAGGAACAAAAGGATGCCAAGTCTTTTAATGGAAATAAAAGTTTTCAGCCTACAGAGGGCTCAATTGTGTAGACACCCTAAAATCAGAGTGAAATGAAGATGTGGCAGGCTAGTCCGTTATTTCAAAAACTTAATTTCTGCAACTCAAAATGCTTTTCAGTATCTTGTGTGGCCCCCACGAGCTTGTGTGCATGCTTGACAACGTCGGGGCATGCTCCTAATGAGACAACGAATGGTGTCTTGTGGCATTTCCTCCCAGATCTGTGTGAGGGCATCCCTGAACTCTTGTACAATCTGAGGAGCAAACTGGCGCCGCCTAATGGACCGAAACATAATGTCCCACAGATGTTCTATTGGGTTTAAGTCAGGGGATCGTGAAGGCCATTCAATTGTTTCAATTCCTTCATCCTCCAGGTACTGCCTGCATACTCTTGCCACATGAGGCCGGGCATTGTCGTGCATTAGGAGAAAACCAGGACCTACTGCATCAGCGTAGGGTCTGACAAAGGGTTCAAGGATTTCATCTGGATACCTTATGGCAGTCAGAGCACCATTTCCTAGGCAGTAGAGGTCTGTGCGTCCCTCCATGGATATGCCTCCCCAGACCATCACTGACCCACCACCAAACCTGTCATGTTGAACGACGTTGCAGGCAGCATAATGTTCTCCTTGTCGTCTCCAGACTCTTTCACGTCTATCACAGGTGCTCAGGGTGAACCTGCTCTCGTCTGTAAAAAGTACAGGGCGCCAGTGGCGGACTTGCCAATTCTGGTGTTCTTGAGCAAATGCCAGTCGAGCTCTACAGTGCTGGGCAGTGAGCACAGGGCCCACTACAGGACGTCGAGCCCTCAGGCCATCTTCATGAAGTCTGTTCCTGAATGTTTGGGTAGAGACATTCACACCAGTGGCCCTCTGGAGGTCATTCTGTAGGGCACGAGCAGTGCTCAGCCTGTTCCGCCTTGCACAAAGGAGCAGGTATGGGTCCTGCTGATGGCTTGTGGACCTTCTACGGCCCTGTCCAGCTCTCCGAGAATAACCGCCAGTCTCCTGAAATCTCCTCCATGTTCTGGAGATTGTGCTGGGAGACACATTAAACCTTCTTGCTGCAGCACGTGTGGATGTGCCATCCTGGAGAAGTTGGACAACCTGTGCAACTTCTGTAGGGTTAAGGAATCGCCTCATGCTGCCAGTCGAGATGATTACTCAAGCCAAAACTAGCACGAGTGGAAAACCAGCCAAAAAAGATCAAGAGGGAGAAACTTGAAATGACCTCCACATGTTAAACCAGTCCTGTTTTGAGGGTTTTGTAATTGTTGCCACTTTAGTGCACCTGTCGTTAAGTCCATGAACACCAATACAGCTGAAAGTGATTAACAATGCCCTCAGCTGCTTAATCAACCAGAAAATTATCAGACAGGTTTAATTGATTTCATGCCAGGCCCAATAAAAAAAGTGTTCCTTTAATTTTTGTGAGCAGTATATATACACGTCTTTACCTTTGTTTTCACATTACTGTTAGTGTTGTCCTTTGTTGTTCTCATGTCTCATGAGCCTGTTGGTTTTAGCGTGTCATATTGTGCTTATTTTACCTGTATATCTCTTCTTGGGAACTGTACTAAGAATACAGAATAAATGCTACTTCACTTGTGACAACAGTTTACTTTAATAAGCCACTTAGCTTGCTCATGTACCTCAAACACTAATAACTGAGTAAAAAAATACAGAAAAATTGCCTTTTAATTTTTTATCATTTAATCATTTTTTAATCAGGAAAAAAAAACATTTAGATTAAAAATCTCATTCAAAGGAGTGTCCTGGCCAAGACGGGCAGCAGCTCACCAGCAATGATCAACACACATGTGGAAAACCGTTTCCACATAATAAAACAAAAGGACATTAAGATAAACAGCCTAAAGAAAAAAAAGATCATTTCATTAAGGAAAACGACTTTTTTCGCGTTACAGTTTAACTTACCGATTGTTTTTTTTATTTTCCAGATGATTGTGTTTGCTGGGAAAGTCCCACACGGTCCTCCTCTGTCAGCTATGATGTTTGGCTTTAGCTCCCTACCTCCAGGTTAGCTTCGCTAGCAGCGACGCTACCTCCATGGTTAGCTTCGTTAGCTTAGCTGCTAACTTCAGGTAAGTTTAGATACAACCAGGCAACATCATTTCCAATAGATCTTTCTACAGTAGCTAAAAATACATTGCCGCAAAGCACTCTGGGAAACATGGTCATACAAACAATCTACATTTTAGTATTGATTCCTATGGGTCTGAGTCGCTCCGATTTAGCTAAAGTTATTTTTTCGTCTCCTAAAGATTTTCAAACAGCAAGGAAGTTAACGCTGCTGCTGGGGGAGGTGCTAATCGGACTCTAGACGCCCAGATCGGATGTTGGAGAGGACTTTTTATCCCTTTTCCAAAGCCGGTAAAGTCAATAGTATAACGCTGCAGACCCGGAGACGCCAGTTTCAGGCCGACAACACGTGAAACAGCTGGAAAGCTACACGGGCTAAGCTGAAGACAGAAGAAGCAAAGCGGTGGTAGTTTTTAAGTTGGACGAGCAGATTTTAACTGTGTGGAGCAGATCAAAAAAAGCACGTATATGTTACTTACATCTTCCTGGAGGGGAAAGTCCTACATCCGAGAATGACCAGCTGCCGGTCGTAACAACGCTCTCAGTCTTGAGGTTATCCAGGAGGAGCAGCGGAGGAGAATTAATGCAGGATGCAGCGTTGTTAACGGAGAGTGGAGGCAGCGTTGTTAATGGAGAGTTAGAGGCAGCGTTGTTAATGGAGGAGATTTAACAAGGAGGCAGCGGTCCAGCTGAACGTCTGGGCCAAACAGCATGTCCACCCAAACGTTCACGAAAAAGGCTTTTGACCAAAGGTGAGTGGAATATAAAAAGTAGGGACACAAATGATAACCTGACAGTTAAAAAACTACCTTGAAAAATGTTACTTGAGCACTGTGAGTAATGAACTTATTTTTATATTACTCAAGAAGGAGCCGTGATGGTAATAATGGCATTTAAAACAACAGCGCTGCTAGCGGGGTTAGTTTTTACTTTCACTTTCATTTGAGCTAGCGCTTCAGTTCTGGTGATCAATAATTAGCAAGGTCGCCATCAAGAAAAGCTCTCTGGTATGTTTTTTTTTTGTCAAAACAACTTCCTCCATTTTATGCCTTCATATCGATGTCAAAACACTGAAAACCCCTGGCTGCCAGCGTTTTTACTGTTTTTTGATGAGTCACAGAACATTGTGCTCTATGATCATGTAAATGTCAAATCTACCAAAAGAAAGAGTAGACTCACTTCTTACATCAGGAAGAATCACCGTATTTCTAGCGTTATCCGTTCTTTCACAATCTGGTGCCCAAGCGCTGCTGCAGAAGCATTTCCGGTTGGCACGTTGCTTTTTTCACAGCAGCGTCCCAAAACGATCTCTTAATTGATTTTCTGCTTCCTGATCAAGTGACGTGTGACATACACGGATGAAGATCCGCTTTAGACACGTGATGTTTATTCTCACGGTGTGGGGACTCTTTCCAACGCCCACCCCGTAAAAAAATGCAATTGACGACTAAAGTCATCAATGGCAGTGAATGAGTTAATGAATGGGTTTCACTATACAGAAACATCAGCACCAAAAACTAGAAGTGCCGGAAAAAATCGATACATGTTCAAATCAAGATTCTTTTTTATAAAGATTCAGAATCTAATAAATAAAGATTCTGAATCAATCCTGTCTGAAATCCTTTATGTAAACTGCCGTATTTTCAAGCATCCCTGAATGCATCATCGCTGGAGCCAGGCTAGCTGCACTGCTCTGTCCTGTGCACTCCTACGCTGCAATCTGCTGAAATACGACAGACTTACCTTTATTATTTTCTTGTGTGCGTTCTGAGTCAAGAAGTCAGTTCCATGATGTTTTATAATGTTTAAATGGTGTTATTCTATTAAGTTTATGTGTTGTTTCATGCTGACTGCAACATGCATAATTGATGCTTGTTAAGAATAATTAGTGCCTGCTAGTCTTCGTGTTTGATGATAAATGTTACTGGTTTATGTGAATACATGCTACTGGATGTTATAAAACCTGTTTATTAGTTTGAGATGTTTCACATATACCGACACATTGCACTCTCTTAATTTTCCGCTTCTTCAGACCACACCATAGACATAAATATACCTGGACAAAGCACACCCATTTCTTATAAAAATATAAAAGGAAGCCAAGTGGGCGGTTCCCACCACTGCCATCTTGGCTGTGTCACACATCTCGTCATGCCCAGACAATCCAAAAATGGGAAAAAAGGTGGAGCTGAGAGTGGGGCTGTGAGGGAGGGAGCAAATGATTGACACCCATAAAATCTGAACCAATGTAGCTACCAGCTAACCCCCAATGTTAACACGAAGCTAGGAGCTAAACATTGACTGTTAAAATACAAGCATAGCCTCAAACCGCTGCGATCAGAGCCGGGCGCCCGGGCCACATACGTGAGCTCATGCTCCGCTTCTCGGCCACATTTGGCTATTAGCCACATGCTAACCTCAACTACACAGAGCTTGGAGCCACAGGGGTTAGCTACGATTTACAGGAGCTAATCTGAAGCTAACTGAGGTTTTCGGGCGCTTTTAGCAAAAAAAATGTGGTGACGCAGCATCAACTCAAAATGCTGTGGTGTTTCTGTGGTCTCTTAGTGGAATCACAGCTTGCCATCTTTGTCCAAATAATTCCATGATTAACATCCAAACACACAGAGGACACAGCTAAAGTTCAGGGAGTCAAAATGGTCGAACATCTATTAACCTGAGGCTGAAGCTGAGGCCTTCCCTGGAGCGAGCCGGTACTGCTAGCTCTGACACTCATGCTTCCTGTCAATCAAATCTAATTATTCATAATATTAAGCATTTAAATACACCTAAATAGAAGAGTTACATAAAAAAATCACACCCCTCAGAGTTTGACCTAATAACTAGACCTATTAAACCTACAATGTTTTTTTAACCAGGCTGTAAACATGTTTATTCCTGCTGTGAAGTTGGCATTTTGAACATGGGAGTCAATGAGGATTTGCTCACTTCTGGTGCCAGCCCCTAGTGGATGAGTGGAACTGCAATTTTTGTTACTTCCGTGTTGGCATCAGCTCTGGAATCTTCGGGTACCACTTGCAGGGCCACCTTAACCAGCTGATAGGCCCCGGGGCAGAGAGGCTCAGTAGGCCCCCACGGCCCTTATATACAAGTCCTCACAACGTATGCAAGATGAGAATGTGTGTGTGTGTGCTTTGCATGTTTTATGATGTTTAATAAAACTTTCAAATAGTTATAATTGCTTTAATAATATATTTTCAGTTTCCAGCATATTACTTATCTCTCTCTCTCTCTCTCTATCTATCTATAGAGAGAGAGAGAGAGAGAGAGAGATGTATAATGGTGCGTTCACACCGGCCTTGACGTATGCGTCAAACAACGCATACTTCATGCCGTTTTTGACGCCTATATATTTTTGACATTGGCGCAGCTTGCTTTGACGGTTGCGTCGGCCCCACGGGGAGGGGAAGGGAGGAAAGAGCGCGTGCGCGGCTCTCTGTTGTCAGATGTTTGTAACAATGGCGGATCCTATCGAGACAATGTCAGCATAAACGTTGAAAAAACACTCATCCGACACGCCGAGTTTGCATCAAAGCTTGAAAAGCGTGAAAAGTATCAAGCTTTGACGCGCCCAACTCTCACAAAGCGACGCAAGGACTTTGATGCAGCTCTGACGCGCCTTACCATAGACTTAACATTGAAACTTGACGCTGGCGACGCATACTTTATGGCCGGTGTGAACGCAGCATAAGTAATATGCTGGAAACTGAAAATATATTATTAAAGCAATTATAACTATTTGAAAGTTTTATTAAACATCATAAAACACACACACACACACACACGTTCTCATCTTGCATCTGTGAGGACCGCCATTGACTTCCATTAATTTTAGTGACTGGATTGTGCCTTCTTCTTCTAACCCTAACCAATCTATTCCTAATCCTAGCCTTAACTAAAACTTAATTCACACCATACCTCTAAAACTAATGAGTAGAGCTCTTGTACCAAAGTGAGGACCAGGCAAAAGGTCCTCACTTTGCAACTTGTGTCCTCACTTTACAGGTGAAGTTTGTCATGGGTCCTCACTTTGATTTATAGACTAGCACACACACACACACACACACCCCTTTGACGTTGTTTATACTGCCTCTCAGATGCAAAATAAGTCAAAATCTTTGTTTTGACACTGTTCTGGTCCAACTTTTGCCCAGAAAGAACATATTTGTTCAAAGACGATATTTCCTCTTTGGCTCGGATCTGCTCACCGGCTCCAAGCTCCTGTCTGTCTGCCTTGCTCCTCCAGTTTCTCCATTCTGCTGCTCCTCCCTTGACCGCGGTTCCCTGCTGCGTGGTCTGCTCCGTGCCTGCAGGTGCTCCATCCTCCTCACCTGCCCGGTGTGTCAGTCAGCGATATGTCCAACTTCTTTATAGCTGATTAAATAAATTCTGTCAGCTTAGGTATTTTCTGTCTTACTTCTTTGTCTCGAAGCTCCTTCTCATGAAGCGCTTTCTGTTTCTGAGCACCGCTCTCAATTTTTTCCCCGACATTTTTCCAAATTTCTTTACAACTAGAGGACCACGCCCTGAAATCATCTAAATTGTTTGATTGGTGAGCTCTGGTGCAATAGGCCTTTAGAGGTCACGTGGGTGACGTAGGTCACTTGTAATTTGGATCTATCAGCAGCCTTAAATTAGCATCTAAGATGATTGACAGAAAACCTGACCAGTAATAAAACGATGTTTTTTTTGTTTTTTGTTTTACCTGAAATGATAGGCCCCTAAACATCATAGGCCCCTGGCCACGGCCCAGGTTGGCCCGTGCATTAAGGCGGCCTTGACCACTTGGACCACATACATGCACACACACATTCTAGTCTACATTCTAGTTGACACTCTTTGTTACTAAGAGTATTGTTTGTGAATTGAGAATTGATTTTGAATCGAATAGTCACCCCAAGAATTTAAATCGAAATAAATCGTGAGTTGTTCTCAGATTCACACCCCTATTAAAAACACACAAAAACATCTTTATATATTACATTTTATTACTGGATTACCAAGGTATCATTTTCTATTTACACTGAATTAATAAACAAAGCTTAAGATGTGTTACTGCAGGTTCTAAACAATTTAAAACAAAAATAAAATAAAAAGCATCAAACACAAAGTCTCCTGTTAGCAATCTATAGTTCCTCTCCTCATAACAACACTACTTTAAAAGCATCATACTGGCTTTCCTAAAGTCTGTATGCTGGGGGTGAAATCCAGATGCTGGTAGTCTAAAAGGTCCTCATGGCCTTGGCCGACACTGGCTCCAAAAAGTAGAAGGGAAGCATCATGAAGAATGCCACCAAAAAAATTAGACCAGCTACAGTCAGAAGAATGTAGCGGCCAATAAACAAAGTGTCCACAATCTGCAGAGAGAAAGAATAAAGAACAAAAAATGAGTGTACATGCATGGGAAACAAAGCAGGTCATTATGTCTGCAACTCTAATCCTATCCACTTGAGGTCAGCAGGGGGCTGTCAACAGATGGATGAGGAGGTTCTGGGAAATGCATCTGCACAGTGACTCTTGTGATGACTGAGCAGCGAGTCTCGTCTGAAGGGCTTTAGGGTTACTGTGGAACCACCAGATCCTCAGTCTGTTAATATTTTATTCCTGATGATGAAAACCCAGAAAGGGGTATGGACAGTGTTCATTGTGTATAGTACGATTGTTTTTATGGATATCTGGAATGTTAATTTCTACTAGGAACAATAAAATTATAGATTTCTGAATACATATCCAGTCTACTTAATAAATGTTAAAACAGCTTGCCATAAATGCACGCTGATTGTCCGTCCGCGAATGTAGGGTGGTAGGGGAAAGTGCAGGGGAATGATCTTGATGCCAGGTTATCCCAGAGCAGGGGTATGAATGTGGTAGGGTTGGGCAAGTAGACAAATTATTCGACCATCTATGATTGGCTGAGCCGTTCAACGGCTGTTTTTACAAGAGGTGATTTGTTTATTTATTTATTTGTTCTGTGAGTAAGGTTGTTAATGATTCATGCAGGTGCACAGATATTTAACTGTTACCACAGAATCCATCGTGGAGGTAACATCATGAAAAGATTTCCATCAGAGCATCTGCACTGCATCTCGCCACTGCAGTGTGCACAAAGCTGCGTGCAAGAGGACCACAGAGCGCATCTGACAGACCTGTGCACAAGAGCGCAATGTCGAGAGCTTCTAGATATTGAAAGATAGATATGGATTTTATTTGGAGAAATGTTTCCTGACTCTAAAACTCCAGGGGCCTCATTTATCAAACGTTCGTAGAAACGTTCCTATATTCCCTCCTACGGATGAAATTTAGAATGTGTGTACGAACAGTCAACGTCCTGATTTATGAAACATGCGGTGGCCTCTCGTACGCATGTTCCTCCGCAATCGTCTGATGATAAATCCCACCTGTGCGCTTGCAGGAGCTCGTGCCCGTTTAACGTCATTTACATACAGAAACGCCCTCAATTAACCATATTTGGTCACACTACGTCCTCAGATCGGGAGGGGATACCCTGGGTTCTTCCCGGACAAAAAGAAAAACTTTATTGACAGCGAGATCGAAGCACTGGACACTTGACAACGCGTGAATGATCAGGGAGCAGAGGAGGTTCTGGAGGTTGTTTTATTTGTAAAATAGAATCTGGACTGGAATCGGATCAGTGCGCTGCGCTCACAGAAGAGCCGTTCCCTCCAGAGTGCACTCTGCTCTGCTAGATCCTCCAATAATAAATAAGAATAAGAAGAAGCGATCTTTTATGTAGCGAATCTCAAGAAAAACCACGGGGCGCTTCCCAAGGTCAAAATAATTAAATTAAATTAAAACATAATAGATAAATAAATTCAAAATGATTTAAAACATCATAAAAATGGGAAGAGTAAACATTGTGATTACAAAATAACACGAAATCAGCCATTCTACAATGTCAGATTCCCGTGGGTCACGGATGTTTTAGCTCCAATAATAATAATCCGCCAAAATAATTATTTATTGGGTAAAATAATTAGTGGATGAGGAACACGCGTGGATCACTGAGACCGTCAGAATTGCGGTTCCTTGTTCTGCCACTAGATGCTGTTCCTACGCACGGTCACAGCTGTACTTAAATTTAGGAACGTTTTCACGCACAAGTACAAATTGGTAAATACCACACAATGCGTAAAATCGTTCCCACGCACGAAATACGCACAGATCTGTACGTAAGTACGGTTGATAAATGAGGCCCCAGCTGAAGTAGAACTTGTTACTCCAGCACCCGCTTCGGATCCAGCATGTCAACGGAGCTCTGAATCATCAGAACAATATTTAAACAGCCATGAGTCTGTCTGTCCTGTGTACAGATCAAGCTTATTATCATTTACGAAAATAATCGAAATAACAGAAGAAATTTCACTAACTGAAATAAAAATAAAAACGAGGCTTTGCAAAAACATGAAAACCAATAGGCCTTCCACACTAGCATCGGCTCTACTCCGCTTAGATAAGGTAGCGAGTGTCCACATCAGCATAGCTTGGATTTTTTTCCATGTGCAACGTCAATAATTCAGTACTCTTCCCAAGGCGGTCTGCTTCAGACTGAAGTGGTCCAACACACCCACTGCCGACTGATTGGCTGGCTCAAATTCACGCCTTACATTAAGGGCCTCCAATTGGCGGGTAGAATCAGCCAGTGGGGAATTCCCACTAATGATTCATTATCATTCTGGATGAGGAGCAAGCCTCTGACTGAAGCAGTTTTTTCTCTCTGTCTCTCTGGAGTGCACGCACACACACACACACACACACACATGCACGCACGCGCGCACACATACACACACACACAGATGGCTACCAGGACACACAGCAAAGCAGGATGCAATATCAGAGTCAGAAAGTCTCCAAAAGCAACACTGCTCAGGCCGCCTTTGTTTAATAATGGAGACACCATGGACTTCTCTGCACTCTTTTGCTCTGCCCACATGCTCCGAGATGCGCTCATGACATCATTGATATCTTCGCGCCAATTTTGAAGACCACTCATGTGCTCAATCACATCCACATTCCTAAGGCAGTGTGAAACAAACGCGGCCAGGCTGGGGCGGGCAGCATGGAGTGGAGTGGATCCAATGCTAGTGTGTAAGTCTCATTTAGTTTTCAAACTGAAACTGTAAGGAGAGTTGACAAAACTAACTGTTGTGCCAAGGTAGGTATCCCTGAAAATCAGTGCGTTTACATGCACATCAGAAAACCGAACTTTTGCCCTAAAAAGACTAGCATCGGCTTTTTTAAATGCATGTAAACGCGTTAGTCTGGCTGAAGGTGAACTTCTTCTAATCTGGCTGAAGCAGCCAGATAATGCAGTAGTTATCTGACTTCATTCTGCATGTAAACGGGTCAGCCGAGCTGAACCGAGTTGACGCTCGCGTTTCGGAAGTGATGCGGCCACAATAGCGCTCGTCTGATAATATCACCGCCACAACGTAACACGCGTAACAACATCTAACAGCGCAGTACGTACCAATAAGCTGTGCTGCAGCATTGTTGTTGTCCATTCTTTCATCCAGGGTGCATATCCTGTTTCAATTCCGTCTCATTTACTCCCGCCAGCGTTTGTTTACAAGTTGTGTTCCTACAAGCTAACCGGAACAATGCCCGACATGAAAGGGCGCATGTCGCCCCCTACTGTACCGGAGTGGAACGAACTTCATTTGAGAGGTCGGTTTTCTAAAGTGCATGTAAACGAGGATAAAGACTCGCAGCTTATTATCATAAGATCGACCTGGATCGACTTAGATGTTGGTACTGCACATGTAAATGCACTGAATGTGTTTTCCTGCGTCAGGAGCAGAGGATTTTTATCTCCAGCAGACAGAACTTTTGGCAAAGTACAACAATCAGCAGTGTTTTGCAAGATATCTGAAAATTAACTTGTTGCTTTTTACTTGCTGAGAGACTGATAAGAAAATGCAGCGCACTCCTATAATTCAGCAGCAAGGTGTCATCATGTGGCCAGAAACTAAAGGGGCGAATGTTTACATCCAACTGCATCACAGTCAGTGAGACCTTAGGAAGATGTGATCAATACAGTATACGGCTGGAGTGCATAGCTCTTGCAACGACGGATCATAGTGGTGCGTGCGTCTGTACTGACAAAAATGGAGAAGTATAAATTAGGTTTAATACTTTGGCTGGAGAGCCGGAGACCGCACATTCACTGCTGCAGGTGTGAATCTGCTCTGCAGTCCCTGGGTCTGCAAGTGTACCCTTCTCGAAGTGCTGGCAGGACAATCCATGTAAGGAAGATTTATTCAACGCTCAGAAGTCAGTTCATTCATTACTTGT
Source organism: Aphyosemion australe (assembly GCA_006937985.1). NCBI lineage: Eukaryota > Metazoa > Chordata > Actinopteri > Cyprinodontiformes > Nothobranchiidae > Aphyosemion > Aphyosemion australe. The sequence goes on from SSNS01000072.1 coordinate 2,312,144, forward strand.
CATGATCATCTTAGATCAGGGGTATTCAATTTTGGTCCTGGAGGGCCGGTATCCAGCATGTTTTAGTTTTAACTCTGTTTCAACACACCTGATTTCAATCAGCAGGTAATTAACAGGCTTCTGCAGAGCCTGATGAGCTGCTGCACAGGTGATTCAACCATGAATCAAGTGTGTTGGAGCAGAGAAACTACTAAAACATGCTGATGTCCTCCAGGACCAGGATTGAGTACCTGTGTCTTAGATCCTCATCCAATCATCCAAATGGAACCAGTTAGTGTTCCTGATCTTTCCTTAGTCCTGCTGCAAAACTGATTCTGTCAGGATACGTCTTTGGCACTCAGGTGTTACTAGAACAAACTGCGGGTCTTAACCACCCAGCATCAGAACTTCAAGTCTATGTAGTGATTTATATTTTAGTGTTGTAGGAATTTATAATAAATGTAGTAAGTTCTATTAAGGGGGGACCAAATTTTCTTGCATATATTTTATTTTTAAAAGTAACGCAATAGTTACTTTTCCTGGTAACTAGTTATTGTTATAATATTGAAACTCAGTGACTAATTACTTCTTCAAAAACGTGACTATTACTAATTTCTTTTTTAAAGTAACTTTCCTAACACTGATTGTATGTAGTTGCACCATCAGAAGTAGAAAATGTGAAAATAATTGGAAGATGTGTGTGGTCGTTACAGGCTCATGCCCGACGCGCCACTGTGGCAACTGAAACCTGTTGTGTGGTAAGTTGGGCTGTCGTGGATGTTATGTGGGTGTCGTGGATGTTATGTGGGTGCGCTCAACCCCCACCCTTAAATTGACCCTTCAGGTGTGAGTGGTGCGTAACTGGTTGTTTGTCTCCACATGTCCCTGTCATGGACTGGATTGTCATGGACTGGATTGAACAATTTTCCCCTCACAGTCCTTCCCAGTTTCATCTGTAGGGAAAAAGGTGTTCCTCAGTCCTGCACCTTGGCAAGAGATATCTGTATCCAGGATGAACCGCATCTGACATCATCAGTCTGGCCTTGCACTGACCAGGCCTTGTGTACATCAGCAAAGTTATTAAGGACTGTGCCTGCAATTTTGCTGTACACCCTTACCATTCCCCCAAAACATGTTCCTGGTTTTACAAGTTAAAATTCCAAACCAGCAGATGAATTTAAAAGTTTACAGTAAATAAATCTACAATAAAACATTCTCATAGAAGTAGAATCTACATTACAACCACAGTGTTTTCTATAGAAGTGCATTCACTGATTAACCTTCTTAAAAAGTGAGTACATGTGGGGGTCAAAGGTCAAGAATAAAACTGCTGAGATTGCTTCAAATAAAACTTTTTGTGCAAAGAAATTATGAATTTTTGTATAGTCCATAGAACTATTAGAACTTTTTTAGGTGGACCTAGAATGCAGTTAATCAACAATCTAAAACAGCTTTGCGCCTATAAAACGCACAAGAAATGTTCTTTTGGCTTTCATCTGTCCCAGGAGCCCTGATACAGGCCATTCTAAACCCCCTAAACCAGCCTTGCTGTGAAAAGAGCTATTTGCCCCTCCCACTCGGCCAGGACATGAATATGATAATGAGCTGCTTGCTGATTGGTTGGTTTCCCCAGAAGGCCTCAGACACTGGAGACATGCAGGTTGGAGGAGGAAGGGCTCCCCCTAGTGACGTGTTAAGGAAGGCTTTCTCAGAACAGACATTTTTCTCTCGCTTTTTTCAACTTTCTAATTTACATAAAAAGTAGGTCACACACGGCTTTGACTTGCTGCTTTTGACCACCTAAGCTGTCTTTATTCAACAAGGAAAATGTTGCTTTAGATTCTTGGTCCTCTTTAAATGGTCAAAATATGTCAACTTTAAAGGAGTCATCACCTGAAATTTTCACTTTTCCACTTGAAAAAATGTATATAATGGCTTCCTAATGATTTTTCACTGGCTGAGAAGCTGATATTTAACTCATTCACTGCCATTGAAGACTTTAGTCGTCAATTGCATTTTTTTACAGGGCAGGCGTCGGAGCGAGCCCCCGCACCGTGAGAACAAACATCACGTGTCTAAAGCGGATCTTCATCCGTGTATGTCACACATCACGTGATCAGGAAGCAGAAAATCAATGAATTAGGAGTTTGTTTTGGGACGCTGCTGTGAAAAAAAGCAATGCACCAACCGGAAATGCTTCTGCAGCTCATGCTTCGACAACAGATTGTGAACGACTGGATAATGCTTGAAATATGGCGATTCTTCCTGATGTAAGAAGTGAGTCTACTCTTTCTTTTGGTAGTTTTGGCGTTCACATGATCATCATGATCTGCCCTGTGGCAAAGAGGAGTAACCCTAGCACAAATGGCGATTTTCGACCTGTAGCTTTGACATCGCTGGTCATGAAGAGCTTTGAGAGACTCATCATGGCCCAGCTGCTGGCTGATGTGAGTATACACTCGGACCCACTGCAGTTTGCGTACCAACCACACAGAGGGGTGGATGACGCACTGTTAACTCTGCTGCATGGGACCCTCACCCACCTGGAAAAGCCTATGTCTCAAGTCAGGTTGGTCTTTGTGGACTTCTCAAGTGCATTTAATACAGTGCAACCACACCTCATGGGCCATAAATTGCTGAAGTTGAATGCTAACCCCCATCTCATCCTCTGGGTGCTCTCCTTCCTCACGGAAAGGGACCAGAGGGTCAGGGTGAACGGCCATCTCAGCACTGTCAGGTCAATCTCTACTGGTTCTCCACAAGGTTCGGTCATCTCTCCACTTCTTTTCACCTTATACACCAATGACTGCAGGAGCTCCACCCCAGGAATAACTTATGTCAAATATTCAGACGACACACTCATCATGGACACTACCAACACAGCTGGATTACTACAAATAGAACTGGACTTGTTTTCACTGTGGTGTACAGAGAACTGCTTGGACTTGAACGTCTCCAAGACCAAAGAAATAGTCATTCACTTCCACCACAGCCCATCCTCTACCCCCGCACTCACTGTAAACAGTCAAACTATTGAAATGGTTTCTTCATACACATACCTTTGCTTCATAATTGATCATAAACTCACATTTCAACTTAACACCGAACACATCTTTGCAAAATGTCAACAGCGTCTTTATTTCCTTCGTAAGCTCTGCAAACTTCAGGTTCACCAGTCCATTCTTGTTGCTTTTTATAGATGTTTCATTGAATCCATCCTCACATTCAACATCACTGCTTGGTTTGGTTTACTCACTCTAGCTCACCGTAACACACTCAATAAAATCATCAAAATAAGCAGTAAAATCATAGGTCAGGAGCAGCAGCCACTCACCATCATTTACAACACTAGAGCCCTGAGGAAAGGCTCACAGATCTCCACAGACCCCTCACATGCTCTTCACTCCTACTACCCCATGTTGCCATCAGGTCGTCGGTTCAGGTCCCTCTCACTTAAAACAAAAAGGGCTTCCTCTAGCTTCCTCCCTTCCTCTATTCGTCTATTAAATGCTAAGCCACAGTCCAAGTGACTGTGAATAGAACCAAATTGGAAATGTTTTAGTATTCTTTTAAATTAATTTTATGTATTTGGATATATTCCCTTTTAATTGATGGTATGTGTGTGTTCTGATTGTTTTTATGGGCTGTGTTGATACTCTCTCTGCAAATGAAGTTCCTAACGGATAAATAAAGTGAATTTTGATTTTGATTTGATAGAGCACAATGTTCTGTGACTCTTCAAAAAACAGTAAAAACGCTCAAAAACGCTGGCAGTCAGGGGCTTTCTGATCAGAAAACAGCTGGCAGTGAATGAGTTAACATTGAAGCATTTGTTTAATCTTGCCTTGTTCAACCAGCTCACATGCACCCCACGAGCACGCGCACTCCAAAACGAGAGCTTGAGCTCTGCCCTATAGTTCATCACAAAGGCTGGACATAACCAAATATGAGGCCAGCAGCGAACAAACCAGCACAACAAAGCTCATTTCATAACGTGAAACGTCTTATCTTTGACGATCCATGTTATAGGGAAAAAAGTCCACTCGGTTTGTGTATTTGATCTTCACAATAACATGATGAGCCAATGCCAGGCTGTTTTAGCTTGCTTTGTCCCATTCAGACTATTTACAGATCTCCAATGCCATGTACCATCACCTTCCGGTTTACAGCGCTTCGCTGAAAAAAAACTCAACCACGAGGAAGTCATTACACACAAGTGGAGGCTCGGGCTCGTATATATACGGTTGGATCCCTTAGGTCACTGCCAGGTCGGGTTCAGTCATAACTTGTTCTTTTGGAGCAAGATACTGAAGCGAAGCCTACGGCATCAACGCCCCTGCTTCCTTCCACCAATCAACGCACCCCTCAGTCCGGCACAGCCGAAATATCGCGTGTGATCTCGCAAGAAAATATGCCCTTTACAAAAAAGGATCAGAAAAGCACATTTTTAATTTATTTTTCCAATACAATTTATTTTAATGACCTAAAAGACTATAATAGGACGTAAATCTCTACGGTATTATAGGTGATGACTCCTTTAAGTGTTTTCAGTTTTCCTTTTGACTATTTGCTGCATTGTGCTGCAGTATGTTGGTGTAGATTCTTAACCATCCAGAACATGATGATCCTCAGAGCTTTAATTGAAAATAACTGGCCTTTTGTGGTTATCTTCAAAACATCTCATCTCTTGCTTCTTCAGTTGTAAAACTCAAGTTGGGAGTAGGAGGCTTACAAGTTGTCATCTGAAATAAACACACTGCTTGTGCGTACAAATCTTTTCTCTTGAAAAAGTAAGCAAAAACATGTTTGATCTAAATTAGGGCGATTTTATGGTTTCTTTTTTTCTAGATCAAGTAGCCAGCAGCACTCATCATAACTACACTGAAAGATTTACAGCCAATCCATGCGGTCAGAATCGGTGATCGACAACAAAAAAACCTGATCAGACCCTAGTCCAAATATATTAGTACTATAAATGTTCAACAAGGATGTGACAAATTGATGGTCACCTCAATCACTTTGAAGGAGGGCGGGATCTCTGGGTGGCGAGGGAAGAACAGCAGAGCCAAAGTGATTGTGAGAGCCAGGATAAAAACAGGGATGACCCCTAACCTAAAACACATAAACAGGTCAAAGGTCAAGTTTTCACTTTTTATTTACTGGTAGAAGAAGAAGAAACAACCTTTTATATAGTGCCTCTCAAGATAAAAATCACAAGGCGCTTCACAAGAACAAAAAGTAAAATAAAAATTAAAAAATGATTAAAAATTTTCAAAAAAGGGAAAAGTAAAAATTGTGGATGTGAAAAAAGGCAAAAAGAAGAAGAATGGTCTGGGTGCAGGTACTTCTTAGGGTTATGTCACTGACTACTTCCCAAAAAGTTAGTATTGTCATTTAAATTTTTCCTTTCAGACTGTACATGTACACTTAGCTCTAAACTTTAATCACAGTGTTTGTGTTGTAGTTTATTGCAAAAAGATATAAACTAGAGGTGCTTGAAAAAAATCGATTCACATCCAAATCGGGATTCTTTTTTATAAAGATTCTGAATCGATCCAAAATGTCAATTTTTCAAACATTTCCTAGCTTTTTCGCTGCTCGTACTGTTGTCTGTCAGCGGCTTCTGTACTGTATCATTAGCAAGTGATGCAACCCACTCCATCACATTCACAGATCATTACATCACAGACACCTGGCAGATTTCTAGCTCACAGAAAAAATTAGTTAATCCTGGAATTGACACTCTTTGTTACTAAGAGTAACAGATAATCTATCTGGATAGAGAATATATTCTGAAACTAATCTTCACCCAGAGAAAATGAGTCAAATTGAATCGTGAGTTGTTAAACTTTCATGTTGTCCAGGTTTTTTTAATGGCTACTTTAATTACTTCGTAATGGGTTACCAATTTATCAATATTCCTGATATTGTGTGTGTGTGTGTGTGTGTGTCACTTACTTTGCAGACCCAGCTGCTCTCAGCAGAATTATCCCGAAACCAAGAGCCGCGATCCAAACGACAGCAATGATAAAAACACCGGGCCCTACTTGTAAAATAGCGTCAGTCATGTTTACCGGTGGTTTGCCGGCCTCTGAAGTAACGCAGGACCGGTACCATCTATGCTAATGCTAATAACGCTCTGTAGCGTTAGCAGCAGTTAGCTGGTGATGTTAATCACTTCCGGTATGACTGAGCAGCGAAGCCACATGATTACTAATAAATAAATAAACCAGAACGAGAAAGCCTTGTTTTACTAAAAGCAACAAAAACGTACAAAAATCAAAAGCACTGTTCATCTAGTGACACAAACAGATCAATGTCACTCATTGGCGTTCTGGACTTCCTGGTAATTGTAAACACGAGTGTGATTGGATAGAAAACGAGAGACGTAGCCAATCAAATGTGATTTTGCTTAAACAAGACAAAAGATGGATGGCTTTATTTTTTACGGGGTCTCACCATTCATTTCTTAAAAACCTTAGAAGACCCTTTGTTTAAACACAAATAGTACTTTAACAATTCAGTTACTTTGTGGGCGTTTTAACACAAAGCTACTTATTTGAATCAAATTACAGCAGCAGGGCCGAACTCAACATATTTGTGCAGATGGTATCATGTAGGCCATTGGTACTCACTCCTGGTCCTGGAGCGCCAGAATCCAGCATGTTTTCCTTGTTTCTCTGCTCCAACACACCTAATTCAGTGGTTGAATCACCTGTGCAGCACCTGCTGATTGAAATCAGGTGTGTTGAAGCAGGGTTACAACTAAAACGTGCTGAATACCGGCTCTCCAGGACCAGGAGTGAGCACCACTGATGTAGGCCAATAACATATATATATATATATATATATATATATATATATATATATATATATATATATATATATACCGGTATGTAAAAATCACTCTAGCCACATGAGGTCTAGCATTGTCTTGCATTAGGAGGAACCCAGGGCCAACTGCACCAGCATATGGTCTCACAAGGGCTCTGAGGATCTCATCTCGGTACCAAGGGGGAACCTGTCTGGCTCACAAATGAGGCAAACACGGAAATGGCAAAAATTGCAGTTCTCCCCTCATCCACTGGGGGTGGGTCCAGAAGTGAGCAAATCCTCATAGACCCCCATGTTAAAAATGCCAACTTCACAGCTGAAAAAAAGATCTTTACAGCCTGGTTCAATTTTCCATTTTGTGTTTAATAGGTCTAGTTTATAGTCCTGACAACTCTGAGGGGGGTGGATTTTTTTGTAACTCTTTCGTTTAGGTGTAATAAAATGCTTGAAATTATGAATAATTAGATTTGATTGACAGGAAGCATGAGCGTCGCAGCTAGCTCCAAGGAAGGCCTCAGCCTCACGTTAATAGATGTTTGGCCATTTCGACTCTGAACTTTAGTTGTGTTTTCTGCGTGTTCGTGTTTGGATGTTAATCATGGAATTATTTGGACAAAGAGGGAAAGCTGTGGAATTGTTTGCACCAAGAGACCATCCAAGAAGTCTCTGCTTCATTTTTATCAGTAAGTAAAATTATATTTCTGTACTTTATTTCGCTGGTTGAATAGGGGAAGATGCTTTGTGTTTAACATAACACTGCTTGGTCAAAGATGGGTTGAAATATAACGTGTTCGTGGGGCTGGCCGGGTACCGTAACTCGAGCTAGGTAAGCTAACCGAGGCTAGCTGAGGCTTCGGGACGAAGATCCACGAGGTCATCGCTGCAGAATGGAAGATCCACGAGGTCATCGCTGCAACGTGCCTCTCCTTTTACCAGCAGCGGCCTGCGATCAGAGATCCGCGAATGTGCCACTTAATCCTTGCGGAGGCATGCAGTCCAGCGAGCCGGGCGCCCGGCATCTCTACACACAGGCAGCCGCACACTCCCTTCTCCCGAGGGAGCTGGGACGCGCGGCTGCTTGACTACCGTCTGACGCTGTGGTTGTAGCCTGTGGAACTCTCTGACGGAGACTACAGAAACAATCCAGCTGTTTGAGCTGATCTCGTTACACTTTGGAGTCGCTCAACTGCGTTTCTCTCGCTAAAAGCGCCCGAAAAACTCCACTAGCTTCCAGTTAGCGTGCAGTTAAGGTCCCGCTGAACTCCCCCGGAGTGGAGCGGAGCGGGACATCGTGTAAGCAGCCAGCGCGCACGGCTCCGATCGCAGCGGTCTGAGGCTCTGCTTGTATTCTTACAGTCCATATTACAGCTCCACAGACGACCAACGCTGCTGCCTCGCACGGAAGCCAGACAGCTGCATGGTTCGCTGTCTCGGTTCTCCATCTTAGCTTTGTGTGTTAGCTCAGTTTAGCTTCCTACATTGGTTTTGTTATCGCCAACCCTCACTGCCCCACCCTCTGCTCCACCTCTTTTCCCATTTATGGATTGTTTGGGAGTGAAGAAGCGTGTGTCACGGCCAAAATGGAGGTGGTGGGAACCTCCCATTTTGCATCATTCTGAATATGTATTTCCAAATGGGCGGGCTATGTCCATAGATTTATATGTCGATGCTCGGTACCTAATGGCAGTCAGGCTACCTCTGGTGAGCACATGGAGGGCTGTGCGGCCCCCCCACACCATTACTGACCCACTGCCAAACCGGTCATGCTGCAGGATGTTGCAGGCAGCAGAACGTTCTCCACGGCGTCTCCAGACTCTGTCACGTCTGCCATGTGCTCTTTTAGACTCTGTCAATTTTGTCTTCTTGGGGGAGTTGCTTGCTATCTGTCACCTGGTAGTCAATGAGTTCCTCTCTCCTCTATCTTCACTCAAGCTCAACTGAGGGAACAGGGCCCCTAGCCTTTCCACTGTAAAATAAAGTGTTGCAGACCTAAACCATGCAATATTTCATTAATTCAATCATTCTATCAATGGGGAACTGCCCCTAACATCTACCTGTCCCTGGAGGAATGTTGAGGCGAGCAGCAGGGTCCAGCACTTTCAACTTCCTCAAGAGTGGACGGTCAAGGGGAAAGGAGGAGAACATCTGAAGCGCTGCTTCATAGAATCTTCTCACAGATCTACAACAGCGTAAGAGTAAAAAACTGCATTAGTGGCAACATCTTAGGCACACTATTCTCTCATACTGTCAAAAGATGATGACAATTATATAACTGCTGGGTAATATACTCACTGAAAGATTTTCTTCTCAGCGCACACAGGAAGCTTGGTGCTTTTCACGAAGGCCTTTGTGTCTGCTCCGATAAAGAGCTCTTCATCAGCCAACTTCTCCATACTCCACCTCCCTGAGAGGATGGCCCTGGCTGGTATGAGGTAGCCCAGGATGCTCCTGATCAGCCTCCACATATCCTCTTCAAGTCTGTGACTCTAGAAAATATCATGGGTCACAACAGAATAACAGTGAATTAAGAATGTTACAATTAGCAAAATCACATTTAATTAAAATTGATTATTATTTACAAATACATTCAATAACACTGACACCCACCTGGAAGGCAATATTAAAATCAGATAAAGGTTTAAGGGCAGCAGTCAGGAAGTGTATGTGTATGTTTGAAGAGTATCAACTGCAGGCCTATTTATTTATATGAATTTACCTTTTATCAAAGTGGGTGTATATCCCAACCAGGATGTCTTCCACAGGTACCTGTGCTGCTTTGATGGCACAGCCAGTTGTGTTAGGTTGGAGATGCAGCCAAGGACCTGGATGTGGGGCTGGCTGGTCTTCAGTCTACTGATAACATAGTTGTGTCTGTCTTTCATGACACTCGCATTATCAGAGTTAAAGGCTATCAGGTTCTTCCATGGAATGCCTCTTTTTCTATTGGAAACAGGAAAAAAATGCCTTAGACAAAACGTAAGGTTATAATTAAATGCAAACTACTACACACACAACACAGTGCAGCTCCCCTACCTTAAAGGAACATGGGGCAGGATCTTTAAAAAATCTGTAAAAAATTAAACATGTATGTTCATTTTTTCAAAGCTAATGGGTGATGAAGCGTTATAAACCTAAAAGAATGAGGCCACCCATGTATCGTTCCATTTTCTTGAACAGGCTGTTTGCTGCAAAATGCGCTGCAGTTCGGTCACGAATTTCCCGCGCTGCCCTACGGATGTGGCGTCAATTGACACTGCTTGCGCGTTCATGACAGCTTCAAAACAGAAAGAAAATGTGTTCGACACTGCAGATCAGTAGGTGGAGCTAATGCACCGTAAGTTGCTTGCCAACCGCCAAACTCCAAAAGAAGAACTGTGGGAATGGATTCTACTGCAACCAGCAAACGACCAAGCGTGGCACAAAGGAAGTTTATTCAGCGGCATCTCGTGAGTCAAAAACCAAATATGGTAAAAGACAGGCAGGGACCCGAATCTATATCGGATACGTGATTGACGAATGGAGGCTGCTTCAACTATATCTGGGACTCAAAAAGGATGCTGCCATGGCTCATTTCCTAGTGAGCAGGTAAGAAACATTATAGGTTGTGTTTAGAGATGATGACAATGATCTGACCTCACCGATGACTCAGAGAGAGTTAGCGTGCAGTAGCATTAGCTGTGATCATGCTACAGTAGTAGCATTAGCTGTGATCAGGGCTGCAGCGTGGATTGCTTTGCCGCAATATTGTCCGTGAGAGCGGCGGGGAGTTGCCTTTTCAGCGTGAGATATTGGAGGTGTGAAGAGGGTCAGGTAATGGTATTTTTGTGTTTGTGTAACATAGCCGTCTGTGCACGCTCCCGTGCTGGGCTGCAGTTACTCGCAGAGCCGGGCACATCGCTCGTGAGCATCGTTTCTTTTTTCCTGCCTCTAGCTCCTTTAATGCTTCACTCAGCTTTTCATACAGATTTTCTGCATTTCCCATGTTGCATATAGGCAACTTTATGAATTTTGTAGCCACCTGCAGAGTGGCCTCATCGTAGAGTCTGGTCAGGACGATGAATTCTTTGTCTGTTTTTCTGTTGTTCGACTCATCGCACATCAAAGAAAAGGGCTGAGATCGGCATGTCTTGGCCAACTCATCATCTAGCTCTGCTGCTATGGCACCTGTCGAGTGAGTGCCCAGTAACGTTAGCCAACAATTAGCCGACAATATGCCTGCTGGATATTATGAAATATGAATACGCATATATAATATTTATACTTAATTTGAATAAACTTACCTTTGATGAGTTGTGTAGCTTTGGTTTTTCCCGCAGAATATTTTTGTGCAATAGCAGAGTCTGGGAACATCTCAGCTACACACTTGTTGAAGTCTTCACAGAAGGTGAAACATTGTTTTTGGCACGCAGGATTGCCATTTTAACCTCCGCATTCATGACCTGGTCAGCCTCTGTGGTACTCCTAGTCACAAATGCTGACATCATCTGGGCATGTTTCTGTGCATCTAGCCAGCGCTTGTGCTTGGTTGATTTCTCATGCTGACTGACATCATTCCTTCCCCTGTGGGAGACACTAAAGTCGCAATTAAAAATCTAACAAAATGCGTGACTTTATCCCATCCTGCTATTCTTTAGGAATTCACTGTCCCATTTTTCCAGATATTTACACAACTTCTTTGATATTTTGGCAAGAACGCCTACTTCACTTCCATCCATCACTCTCGTTTGTTGTTCCTGTTATGTTCCCGCTGTCTGCACAAATCTTGTGACAACTGTATGTGGCAGTTCTCACGAGGCTACTGACAGAGATCATTTTAGAGAGGCAAAGGAATTTTTAAAACACGGGAGATTTACGGGAAAATAATAATACGGGAGGATGGCGGGAAAGCGGGGTAAAATACGGTAGTATCCCGTCCAAAACGGGACACTTGACAGCTATGGGTCCTGGCAGGCACAGAGGAAGCTGCCCGGAGATAGAAAGAGAGGAACGGGCAAAATTTCTATGATTGTGATGCAGTCTGGCCAGTAGCTTTAATTGTTACTTGCCTCTGGCGCCTCCACAGTTTTTCTTTTTTAACTTTCACAGAATTCTCCACCTCTCCTCCTCTGTCAGCTCTGTACAATGGGTAGGCTTCTTCCACTGGGCTGAACAGGCAGCCTGTTGGTTAGTTTGAGTGCTGCTGCCAACTAGTGAGTGGAGCCTTGTTTAAAGGTATTGCAGACGTTCTTTACTTCCAGGTGGATCATGTAAACCATTGGTCCGCATAACTGTCAATCATTCTGGTGAAGCTAACGCAAGGCCGTCGTACGTGCTCGCTCCTGGGTTAGTTTTTACTTCTTTTGCATGCACACTCTGTGCAGAGCAATACGCGTCATCCATTCATTCTACATCTGGGTTTTTTAGAAAATGGCTGAGAGTCAAAGTGTCTTTTAAGTCTATGATAAGAAGAGAAAGGCCTCCGAAGTGAGAAATAAGATTTTTTAGGAGACTCTTTTCAACGATGGCGTGCGCTGAAAGAGAAGGTTGGTGCTCCCCACAGACATCGCTGTCGCTGCTTTTCTGCTCGACAGGTAAGCTAAAGTTCAGCATGCTATTTGGAGAAATCTAGAGAAACGAGTATTTAACAAAGGGAAAAGGAGCGCCTGAACTTGTTTTTGTTGTTGTTTTTTGTGACGTTTAGCATGGCTTTAACCAGTTCAAGCCCAGTTCAGAAAAAGCAGCACACCCAGGTGGGGCAACAGTGAATTAGCCAATCAGAGGAGAGATGTCCAAATATCAGGAAATAAGACTCCAAATCCTGTCTGAAGCTCAGCTGTGATGTGGGTAACTTCTAGTTCCTGGAGATGGTGCTAGTGATGTGTCGGTCGCGAACGAAATGGCTCTCAGAGCTGGCTCTTTCCATCCATCCATCCATTTTCTGCCGCTTATCCGGAGTTGGGTCGCGGGGGCAGCAGCCTAAGGAGGGAAGCCCAGACCTCCCTCTCCCCAGCCACTTGGGCCAGCTCCTCCGGGGGAATCCCAAGGCGTTCCCAGGCCAGCCGAGAGACATAGTCTCTCCAGCGTGTCCTGGGTCTTCCTTTGGGTCTCCTCCCGGTTGGACGTGCCCGGAAAACCTCACCAGGGAGGCGTCCAGGAGGCATCCTAATCAGATGCCCGAGCCACCTCAACTGGCTCCTCTCGATGTGGAGGAGCAGCGGGTCTACTCCGAGCCCCTCCCGGATGGCCGAGCTTCTCACCCTATCTCTAAGGGAGAGTCCAGCCACCCTGCGGAGAAAACTCATTTCGGCCGCTTGTATCCGCGATCTCGTTCTTTCGGTCACTACCCAAAGCTCGTAACCATAGGTGAGCGTAGGAACGTAGATCGACCAGTAAATTTCGGCTCAGCTCTCTCAGCTCTCAGCTCTCTCTTCACCACGACAGACCGGTACAACGCCCGCATCACTGCAGACGCAGCACCAATCCGCCTATCGATCTCACGCTCCACCCTTCCCTCACTCGTGAACAAGACCCCGAGATACTTAAACTCCTCCACTTGGGGCAGGACCTCGTCCCTGACCTGGAGAAGGCATTCTACCCTTTTTCGACTCAAGACCATGGTCTTGGATTTAGAAGAGCTGATTCTCATCCCAGCTGCTTCACACCTGGCTGCGAACTACTCCAGCGAAAGCTGGAGATCACGTTCTGACGAAGCCAACAGGACCACATCATCTGCAAAAAGCAGAGACCTGATCCTTAGGCCACCAAAACGGATCCCCTCACCACCTTGGCTCCACCTAGAAATCCTGTCCATAAAAGTTATGAACAGAATCGGTGACAAAGGGCAGCCTTGGCGGAGTCCAACTCTCACCGGAAACGAGCCCGACTTACTGCCGGCAATGCGGACCAAGCTCTGACACTGGTCGTACAGGGACCTAACAGCCCGTATCAAGGGGCCTGGTACCCCATACTCCCAGAGTACCCCCCACAGGGCCCCCCGAGGGACGCGGTCGAACGCCTTCTCCAAATCCACAAAACACATGTAGATTGGTTGGGCGAACTCCCACGCACCCTCCAGGACCCCCCCAAGGGTATAGAGCTGGTCCAGTGTTCCACGGCCAGGACGAAAACCGCATTGCTCCTCCTGAATCCGAGGTTCGACTATCCGACGGACCCTCCTCTCCAGAACCCCTGAATAGACCTTACCAGGGAGGCTCAGGAGTGTGATCCCCCTGTAGTTGGAACACACCCTGCGGTCCCCCTTTTTAAATAGGGGGACCACCACCCCGGTCTGCTGGCTCTTTCAATCAATCAAATTTTATTTATAATGCACTTTTCATACATTGAAAGTAATGCAATACAGATTAAAATAACCCCACATAACCCTCAATACCCACCCCTCCCAGCCAACCCCATCCCCCCTACACACACACACAGACACACACACACATATGTCAAGAATACAAGACATTTGGCGTTTGGCTGAGTTCAGATAACCATAAAGCCGGGAAATATCATCAGTGGGGCGATCTGACCCTGGAGCATCCGGTCAACTGGTCTGGACAAGGGCGTCGTAGTCAAATGACGCTCCCGGGGCTGCTCAAACGGTCAGAAACAGACTCCATGAGGGTGGTATGAGGGCCCGACGTCCACAGGTGGGGGTTGTGCTTACAGCTCAACACCGTGCATGACGTTTGGCATTTGCCCTGTGCTCTTCACAGATGAAAGCAGGTTCACACTGAGCACATGACAGACGTGACAGAGTCTGGAGACACCGTGGAGAACGTTCTGCTGCCTGCAACATCCTCCAGCATGACCGGTTTGGCAGTGGGTCAGAAATGGTGTGGGGGGCCACACAGCCCTCCATGTGCTCTCCAGAGGTAGCCTGACTGCCATTAGGTACCGAGATGAGATCCTCAGAGCCCTTGTGAGACCATATGCTGGTGCGGTTGGCCCTGGGTTCCTCCTAATTGTCGGGAAATTATATTTTTTGCCTACTGTGCCTTTAATTTTAGACATCAGAATCCAGTTAATCAAATATATTAATCACTTTTCTTTCCAGGTTTATTGATACACACATGATTCTTGTACTCTTTATTGATCTGCATTTAACCATGATTTATGCATGTTTACATCAAGCTGTAAGTTCCAGCTAAAGCAAGAAGGTTTTGATCTCATGTGAAGGTCTGGTTCTGGTGTCATAAACTGTGCAAAGGGGGAGGTGAGAAGTATCTGACCTAGGGACAGATAAGACAGGAGAAAGTTTAGACCAGATGGCTTCATTCCTGGAGCCAGAGATCATAAATATGTCGGTTACCAAGGGATACGAAAGTTAGGACCTTGAAGGGAGGTACCAGGCGGAACCAGGTTCTGCAGAAGGAATAAAATCTGTGTGCATGCTGTGAACTTCGGATTCGCCATTATACGAGGGGAGATGGACAGAATCTCCCCGACTGTACATCGGATTACAATAAAAGATGATTGAGTGAAATAAAGAGTGTACGTTGATTGCAACGAGGCGGTCTTTATGGCTCGTGATTTCTTATTTGATCAGAAGATCTTAACAAACCGGGAGAGTGGGAAAGGAAAGAATAAGTCAAATGCTGATCCAGCTCAGAGGAAAGAAGAAGAACCGGAACCAGGATCACAAGGGCCTGAGAGGAGTGACGTCAGACGAGCTGCAGAGAACCATCAGATTTGAGCTAAATACATCAGAGACCTAGAAACACTATTTTTTCCCACAACATAATGCAAGACAATGCTAGACCTCATGTGGCTAGAGTGTGTCAGCAGTTCCTGCTAGATGAAGGCATTGATGTTATGGACTGGCCCGCCCGTTCCCCAGACCTGACTCCAACTGAGCACATCTGGGACATCATGTCTCCTCCATCCACCAACGCCACGTTGCACCAGAGACTGTCCAGGAGTTGGTGGATGCTTTAGTTCAGGTCTGGGAGGAGATCCCTCATGAGACCATCCACCACCTCATCAGGAGCATGCCCAGGCGTTGTAGGGAGGTCATACAGACACGTGGAGGCCACACCCACTACTGAGCCTCATTCTGACTTGTTTTAAGGACATTACATCAAAGTTGGATCAGCCTGTAGTGTGTTTTTACACTTTAGTTTTGAGTGTGACTCCAAATCCAGACCTCCATGGGTTGATAAATCTGATTTCCATTGATCATTTTTGTGTGATTTTGTTGTCAGAACATTCAACTATGTAAAGAACAAAGTATTTAATAAGAATATTTCATTCATTCAGATCTAGGATGTCTTGTGTTGCCTTTATTTTTTTGAGCAGTTCGATTAAAAAAAATCCTCAAGTGATTTTTTACTGATTCACTCTCTGTTTAATGCACTCTTGATACCAGGAGAGACAGATCTGGACCATTTGTCCCCTTTGTTTAGTTTCAAGTGCATTTGTCCTTCAAAAGCGAGCAACCACTGTCTTTTCAGGAAACCAGGTCCTGTGAGAGCTGCTTTTTCCCACAGATCACTGAAGGCAGCAGCAGAAGGGGAAGGGGTGGGAGGAGCCTGTGTTTGTGACGTCAGCTGCTGTGTGGAGGAGTATAGGCTGTGCTGTCAGGCTGGTGTCAGTCTGATGAAGATTGGCATGCAGGTAAGCTGTCATTCATTCTCAGTGTGAGAGCAGAGAGCAAGGCTGTAGCGAGGCATTCTCCCTCTTTTCTCCCCCCTACCTCCCCCCTCCATCACGAGAGCCAGGACATTATTCACCCAGACAGGCCGGAGTGGGGGGAGGACAGGGGAGAGAGAGAGAAGCTTAGATTTAGGAAGGGAGAGAGAAGAGGGAGGGAAAGAGGGGGGAGTGAAGGAGGGGGAGAAAAAATAGAGGAAAGGAGGGAGGGAAATGTGTTTTGTGCAGAACCTACAGATCTGTGTGGTTTTGTCCCTTTGCTTTGTTCTGGTTCGGGTTCATCATTAAAGCAGACGGCTGGGTTCTTTGCATCGACTTCAGCACCACAAAATTTGGAGCAGAACCGTTGCTGCAGAGGAGAAAACCAGCAGTTCGGTTTAAGGTCTAACTGGGATCTTTTTAGGCTTCTGCAGATTTTGATTCGGGACATTGATTCTGGTTCGAAATTGTTAGGGAGCAGAACTGAACAGATGGGTTCAGTCACCTTCTGTAAAATTTACATTCAGTTCTCTCTCTCTCTCTCTCTCTCTCTGTGTGTGTGTGTGTGTGTGTGTGTGTGTGTGTGTGTGTGTGTGTGTGTGTGTGTGAGAGAGAGAGAGAGATTAACTGCTCTTGATGTTTTATCTTCAGTAGAGAAGTTATTCTGTTGTTTATGGACCTCGTTAAACCAGTGTTGTGTTGTTGATTTTTTTTATTTTTATGTTTTTTGTGTTTTTATATGTTCTTGAATTTTTTCTAAGTTGGAAAAGTTCTGATTTTAGAAACTCAGGGTTGGTGCTCTGACCCACTGTTCTGCGTGTGTTTCAGTTCTGATGTGAACTGAGTCCTCTCTGGACTGGACCTTGGTTCTGAACAGTTCTCTAGCTTGTGTTTAGTCTTCGACTGTAAGGGTCTCATGTATCAAGTGTGATTACACACAAAATCCTGGCGTACACCTTTTACAGTAAACTGAACGTAGAAATGTTCTCAACTTCAAAACCTACTTCCTGTTTGGCGTAGGCACATTTCTTCATTAATTGTCCATTGGTGACACATAGTGGGAATGCTAGGAAACTGACAATGATGCGAAAATATCTGTTGTTCACACCAGAGACACGTGAATTACTAATATGTCCACGTCTTTCAGTTCCATGAGTGGATATTAAAGCATAAGCAGCGTTAGCCTTACTAAAGGATACACGTGGAGCAGTGAGAAGAGAACTGGGATTTAGAGATGCAGGCTTTTCTGGACCAACATGAGACTGAATGTAGAGCTGCTGTAGGTCAGCTGCCCCAAGCTGCAGCTGGTCTAACCGGACATGGGGAAGAGCTGTGCACTGTGTGGACTGGAGTTATACAAATAAAGTTGTGTGTAATACTTTAAGAGGTCCTTCACTGAGAAACCATTTTTCACATACAGGCTGAATGTGAAAATTGTGTCATAACCCTTTTCCCCACATCAGCTTCTGATAGAAAATAGACTCTAGGTGAAACTCTAGGATTAGAAAATCCTGACAGATCTACGTCACACTGTCACTTAACATTCATGGACTCACCCATCTTGACTCACGACGGGGAAGGCTGTTGTTGGTTTAGCAACCAGGAAACAGCAGAGAACGTCTGGGCTAGTAGAAGCTAACCGTTAGCATTAGCAACTCCACCACACAGCAGAACTCCTCCAGGCTTGTGTTATTGGTGGAGATAAAACATCAACGTTGCAGAGCAAACAGAGTCAGTGGTAGAGTCGTGTTGCTGTTAGCCAATCAGAGGAGAGATGTCTGAATATCAGGAAATAAGGCTCCAGATCCTGTCGTCTAAAATTATTTTCTCCTCTGGCTAAATTCTCCATACTGAAACAGGTGCACCGGAGCTTTGTTTCCCCAGAGTACAACTTACAAGGCATTCATTCCTACTAGAGACCACTGCAAATGTATTAAAATGTGAGTGAAGGACCTCTTTAAGCCTTGATTCATTTATAATACCAGTTTGTAATACATGTTAATCCATACAAATGCTGTATAATATTAAGAAATTATGGTTCGATACTTTAAAACTTTTTGTTCAGTCTAAGATGATCGGCTTTTAACTGCCGTGAATTTGTCCTTTGCTGTACTGAATTGTGGGTATGAGCTCCTCCAATGCTTTGCTCACATGAGGTTTAGTGCTTAGTGCTGATCCAGAGGACAACAAAATGTTTAACACTCCTGTGCCTGATCTAGAGGGTACCAATTCAAGTTCAGTAAGCTTTCTCATTATTCATCATGTATGAACATGATTTTGGAATATGCAGAGGAGAATCACATATTAAGGACAAGTTTGCAGCTATTAGCAAGAGGTGTGTCAAGGGGAGGAGTCTGGTATTTCCCTCATGTAACACAATTCCTGACTGATGGAAGCACATATGTATTCAGATCCATTCAGATGCATGATGGCAGGCACGGCAGGCAATTGCTTGGGGCCCCCAGGCTACAAGGGCCCCCCAGAGGGCTGGCAAGCTTTGAAATCAGAACCAAAACAACAGTGAGACAGACAGGGAAAAGCTGTCATTTGGCAGCACTGTTGACCATCTCACAGTCAATGACGGGGCTCACTTCCTCCCTCCCAAATGTTCTGCTGCACATTTACCCATGTGTACACCCCCCACCCTGTTCTGAGATTTACCCGTAGGATCGAGTCGCTATTACCCTCCCGCCCCTCGTTTTGGAGATTCCCTGTCAGAATGTTGAGTCGTTCACACCCACTGTTGACGGTTGCCTGGTAGTGCGCCATCAGCAGCTTCCTCTCCAGGTTATCCCTCCTGAGCACCCTGAGGAAGTACAGCCTCTATCATGCTGTCTTAATGAGGTGTGATGTGTTTGATGACCAGGTGAGGTCCTCAGAGATATGGTTGCCCAACACTTTGAATACTTTGACTTGCTTCACTTTGGGTGGGGGTGGGTCTGTGTTGTGTTTTTTCTGAAGTCCAAAATAGTTTATTGTGTTTAGTGGCAGTTTCTTTTTACAGAACACTATGTTGAGAATTTCTGGACCTCATCTTGGTATGCAAGTTCATCCTCCTCTGAGATGAGTCATCCACAAATTAAAGAGCGCCTAAATCAACTTTTTTTGCGGATAACCTGTATAAATGAGTGTCTAATAGTGCTGTAGACACGAGAAGTCATTATTTTGGCAGTTTAGTGCAACTTACTTAAAAGTTTATAATTCAGCCCCAAACCATAATTGTATCTCCATCTTCAGGTTAAAACTCTGCTCCACACTGATCTAGAAACAGCCACAGCTGATGGCTGTAGCTGCAGGGTTTTCTCTACCGTACTACGTGGCTGATTGGACTCCAGCTGAGTCTCGGCTGCTCCTCCACCTGGCTCAACCACTCACCTGTCGATATGACACGTTACGGCTCAGAGCTGCTCGCCTCCTGTAAAAATGTCCTCCTCCCCCCTTTCTTCTAGTAAATGGTAAATGGTAAATGGCCTGTATTTGTATAGCGCCTTCTTAGGGTTCTACAACCCCCCAAGGCGCTTCACAACACAATCAACTCAATTCACCCATTCACACGCTGGTGGGGATGAGCTACGATGTAGCCACAGCTGCCCTGGGGCGCACTGACAGAGGCGAGGCTGCCGAGCACTGGCGCCACCAGTCCCTCCGACCACCACCAGCAGTGATCGTGGTGGACAGGAAATCCTCCAGCCTGCTGCCATTTATGTGTCTGCTTGTTCTCCTGAGCGGTAAGTCTGCTTTGTTTGTGTGCTCGTGTGCGCGCTTATTAACGACTCGTTTTTCCGACTGAGAAACTCAGAGAGCACACATGAGGGGGTTGAGGTCCTCCAGGTGACGTCTCTTTTCGAAGTATTTTTCTAACAGGAAGTGTGGCTGAAATAACTCCCCACCCATGGTGTTACTCACCCTTTAAATGATCATGTCTAATGAGCGAGCTTGGTGTGCAGTAATGTGTGTGCTGAGAGAAATAGAGGGCTCAACACACAGCCATGTGGGGGGGACTTGAGAGTGATGGAGGTGGGAGGTGTAGGGGGCAGTTTTGACTCTCAGTGTTCTTTCAGTGAGGACGTCTTTGATCCAGAATCAGGTGGGTTACGTCGGGCCCATGACCAGCAGTTTATTAAATAAAATGTCCGGTACGATTGTGTTGAAAGCAAAGCTGAAGTCAACACAACTACCTCACAAAGCTCTTTGGGTTTTCCAGTCGACTCAAGGCAGTGTGAACCACGTGTGTTCCATTTTTTAGAGACGTCTAGATCTCCCTTGTCATCCATGCTTTCTGTTTGGGAAAACTGTGGATTTGTTTATAGACTGCAAAATTGTCTGCACACCATCAAATGTAGAACAGAACAGCTTCTGTGTGTTCCTCCAAATCACCCTGATTGAAAGGATCCCAGTCAGTTACATGCACATCTGTATTGACCTATGGCAGTAATTGAGCTGATACCTTAATCAGAGTGGGAGCCTTTATCCTAGTTAACATGTCGGGCTGCTCAGAGAAGCATGGCAGCAATCAAAGTACTTTTTTAGCATTCCACATGCAGATGAGGGCTGGTGCTGGCCACAAAGATGGCAGGGCCAGTCGGTGTCCGAGGAGTTATTGTGCTTTGGAGTCAGCGAGGACTGACCAGGGCGTGGAGACTAGCCACTAGCCGGCCACTGGCTGCCAGAAAGTTGACAGGACTTCGGATGAAATGCATCATGGAGTGGAGTGGGGGGTGAGGAGTTGCTGAAACTGATGTAGGTAGGAAGCAGGAAATTTGGGAGGAGAATGAACTACATGACATTGGTTATGGAATATGTTGATCCAGATCAGGTGCTCTTGACACGAATGGATCAATGACTGAGCAACAATTCCACCGAGGCTGGAGTCCACCCAACAGCAGGTGGGGAGCTGATCATGCACAGCTGACAGTTGTCAGTAGTGATGAGTTCCTGAAATTACATTTCTGTTAGAAATGGTAAATGGCCTGTATTTTATACAGCACTTTCTACTGTTCTACAACACTCAAGGCGCTTTACAACACAGTCATTCACACACACACACACATTCACATGCTGGTGGTGATGAGCTACAATGTAGCCGCAACTGCCGCGAGGCTCACTGACAGATCAAGGCTGCTAAACATTTGCGCCACTAGTCCCTCCAACCACCACCAGCAGCAGGCAAGGAGAGTTGAATGTCTTTCCCAAGGACACATCGACTGCGACAGACGGGGCTCAAACCTGCAACTCTCTGCTTACGGGGCGGGGCAGTTAACTCCTCTGTCACTGTTGCCCCAGAAAATCAAATTATTGTATGAAGTGCGTTTGACTTTGTAGGTAACGACATGTCCCCTTTCATGTAGGCATTCTTCTGATTGGCCTATTTTTGTCACACAAATAAAGTTAAAGTTAAAGTCCCAAGTCATCATCACACACTGGTGAAATTACATCTCCGCATTTGACCCATCCCTGTGGTGGGGAGCGGTGAGCTGCAGCTGTGGCCGCGCTTGGGAACTATTTGGTGGTTTAACCCCCCAATCCAACCCCTTAGTGCTGAGTGTCAAGCGAGGAGGCATTGGGTCCCATTTTTTCAAAGTCTTTGGTATGACCCGACCGGGATTCGAACCCCAGTCCCGGGGCAGACACTAATACCACTAGGCCACCGGAGCTGGTGCTAGCAAACAGATGCTGACAGGAGTTAAGCAGATGTCGTAAAAGCAGGATATGCACAATAGCAGAAGAAATGGGTGACAGTGCTGCAGCAAATTTGGTATGTCCTCTATTGTTTGATGGTGCTACCTGTCAGATTCAAGTCTTGTGGCAATGGTATCATCAGAAGACTGCTTAGCAGTATTGTCACTTCTGCAATGGGCGACTAGAAAGATCTACCTGACAAAGTGAGAGCTTCCAGATCTGGAAAGCAGTTTCTAACAAACAGCCCTGCTGTTATTACATCACGTGCTGTGTGCAGAGGTGCTGCTTGCCGGCAGGCATGGCTGGCAATTGCTTGGGGCCCCCAGATAATAAAGGGGCCCCAGAGGGCCAACAAAAACATTGAAGCCTGAACAGCATTGATGCAGTGAAAAGCTGTCATATGACAGCACTGTTGGACATCCCACACTCCCTGGTGGGGTCTTCCTCCTTCCTGCTCTGCTGCACATTTCCTCGTCTGTACACCACCCACCCCCACTCAGAGATTCTCCTTTGGAGAATCAAACCACTAACACCACCTGCGCTTGAACAGAGAAACGGTGCATGCTTCCGAGTGCCCCCCTCCTTTACTCTAACCCAACTTAATCTTTAGTTGGGATCCTTTTATTAGACCAGTGGGCAGGCATACAAATTTGCTAGCATTCCCACTGTGAGAGACAGCATTTAAAAACATTCAGGAAATCATGTCTGATATTTAAAGAATGCATTTGTATTGCACTTCTGCACGTAAGCATTTGAATGCCTGGTAATCAGCAAGAATTCTGGCTCTCAGAGACCTGATACTCTGCCTTTTAAAAGTCCTCCTCTACTCACTGTATTAATCTAAATTAGTAGCACCTGTCTGAGCTTGTTAAAGATTCCTGTCCACCCACACTCAGTCAGATTAACGATTAAAGTCCCATTAGTCGTCTCACATACTGATGTGTCTCCGCATTTGACCCATCCCCTGAGGGAGGGGTGAGCTGCAGACACGGCCACGCTCAGGAACCATTTGGTGGTTTAACCCCCCAATCCAACCCCTTAATACTGAGTGTCAAACAGGGAGGCATTGGGTCCCATTTTTAAAGTCTTTACTATGACCCGACTGTGGATTTGAACCCACGATCTCCCAGTCTCGGGGCGGACACCCATACCACTAGGCCACTGAGCTGGTTAGACTCCAGCTATAATCATGCACAAGACCAAAGAGCTGTCAAAAGACACCAGAGGCAAAATTGTGGATCTCCACAAGGCTGGACAGGGCAATTACCAAGCAGCTTGGTGAAAAAAGATCAGATTTCTAACCTGACTCTTTGTTTTTATTCCTCTGGAGCCAAGTTGAGTAATAACCTCCATCCTATCCTTCTGATTTCCAAAGACAAAAAACTTCAGTCTTGTCTTTGTTAAACTGGAGGAAGTTTGACTGCATCCAGTCATTAACTTGCTCCAAACACTGACAGAGTGAGTCTAGGGGAGCACAGTCACTAGGTGATAGAGCTAGGTAGATCTGGGTGTCATCTGCATAACTATGATAGGTGATGTTATTGTATATTGAATAGGGCAAGCTACCTTTCTTTTTGAAACACTGTGTGACATACTGTCGACCTCGGCGTTCTCTGTCTTCTCTTTCCTTCTTTTCTTTCCGTTTTTGATGCCCTGACTTTTGATGTGACATTGTCTGTGCTGCATTATAGAAAGAGACGTTATGCTAGCAAGCAGCTCGGACTGACAGGTGGAATGAACCATTGTGAATGGGAGGGGTGTGACTGAAATATTAAATCTATGGTCAAAATAGACAAAATACACATTGAGCGAATTAGGGGCCCTAGTACGGAAGAGGATTAGGGCCACTGAAAAGAAAAAAAAGAAAAGAAAGAGAATTCTGACTTTAATCTCAGAATGAAAAAAGTCAGAATTATGATATTAAAGTCAGAAATCTGAGAAGAAGTCAGAATCATGTGACTTAGTCAACTTTTATTTTTTTTATTTTTAGATGGTATTCTCTCTCTTTATTGTGAAAAGGTTCCAGAGATGTTGTGGTACTTTCCCTTTAGGCTTCACATTCCAACATTATTTATCAAAAGATCAATTCACTTGGTTTTTTTTTCAACTCTGTTTCAGGAGCCAGAAGTTAGTTGGAGGAGAGAGGCAGGATTTGGAGTCTTACTCTGGATTATTTCCTGATATTCGGCTGGTTTCTCAAGTGAACTTGCTCATGTTTGAGGCACCATACTACTTGTAAAACAGCAGGAGACAGACATTTTTTTCATGTCCCCCTCAAAATTACTCTGAAATTTTACTGTTTACTGACCCCCCCCCCAAAAAAAATGAAATGGAATTTCCGCCCATGTTCATCCCTAAGGAGTCTAGTTTATTTTTCTTTAGAAGAGGCTTAACAGCAGCAGTTTTCAAGGATTTAGGAAAAATACCTGACATTAAGGAGCAATTGACCTTTTGCCGAGCCCCGCCCCCCTTAGTTACTGTTGCCAACTCCGACAATAAGTGGATCAAATGCTGCAGCTCCGCAGATTTCCGCGATGGAAAGCAGTAGACAGATGCGTGTCAGCGACATTTTTTGGAGCAATTCCTCCTCAATGTCATCCAGATCGAGGCAAAAGGGTTACAGTATGCAGTGGAGGGATATATTAGTGTCGGCTCCGCTGAGCAAAGCGTAGCAGGGAACAAGGAGTTTGGAGTTTGGGAGAAGGTCCGGCGTCCAGGGACGCGTGGATCCGAGGAGCGGTGGCGGCGATGTGGTGTCCCTGTGAGCTGTCAGATGTCGGCTGTCAGATGATCTGAGCTGCAGGCAGCTCTAACGGAGAAAAGCTCCCAGCGCTCTGCATCGCTATCATCTCAGCTGAGTCTGTTTATAAAATGTAACTTTTTATGCCCGTGTTTACTTTCATTTTTAGTTCCCGGCCGGAGCTCGGCATTAATTCATCACGTGATCATGACACCACCCGCTGTTGGGCCAATAGGCTTAATGTGTGTTTATAAGACACACAGTTGAGGTAATATTACGCTGACTTGCCGGCACGGTGTGTCTTATAAAGGGTCTTGGATAGTCTGGGAGGCGGACCTCCACCCAGCCGCGGGTGGGGGGAGCACTCATGCTGTTGCTGGTTGAGCTCGATGAGGTTCTGAAGGGAAATGAAGGAGACACGACTACTATCGAGGCTAATGCTTAGTAGTAAATTAGGCTTAGCTTCATCATTTTATTTGGAGTTGTCAGATAGTAACGGTTGCTATGATGTGTGATTGGACAATAGCCGTTCTGGGGGCGGGGCCGGCGAAAGGCTAATTAACAATTTCAGTACTTCCGCTTTCAAACAACTAAAAACATTTTTAAAGAAGTTTGTTGGCAGGTTGTCCAGACAGCAGGTGGATGAATTTAAGGTTTGTACTATGTCCTCCAGTGTTTTAGCACTGATCACACTGAAAGCTGGCATTCTAGCCAGATTGTTGCTGTGTGGCTGTAGCAGTGGTCTGGTTGTGCTGGTTGACATGGAGGAATGAATGGTTAATCTGATGTTTAGGATTTTCTCGTTGAAAAAGATGCAAACTCATTACACTTAATTTGGGATATGAAATCAGGGGCTAACTGTGTAGGGAGACTAGTTAGCCTCTCGACAGTAGCAAACAGAACACGAGAATTGTTAATGTTATTACTAATGACTTTGGAGAAAAAGGCTAGTCTCGCCTTCTTTAATTCAGAGTTGTAAGTGCGTAGCTGCAATTTGAAGATCTCATGGTGAACTAAGTTACTTTTCTTTAATTTACATTCCGCTTTCCTGCATTCTCTTTTCTGACTACACGGGAGGAGCTGGTCAATGACATAAGAGAGCTGGGACCAGAGTTTCAAAGGTCGCTGTCGGTAGAACACTACACCATCATGGTTTATAATCATGCAATGCACAGAAGGGTCCCCTGCTCGACTCCTCATATGTCTAGGCCCGTCTGAAGTTTGCCAGTGACCATCTGGGTGATCCAGAGGAGGCATGGGAGAAAATCATGTGGTCAGATGAGCCTAAAATAGAACTTTCTGGTCTAAACTCCACTCACCGTGTTTGGAGGAAAAAGAAGGATCAGCACCATCCCTACTGTGAAGCATGGGGGTGGAAACATCATGCTTGGGGGTGCTTTTCTGCCAAGGGCACAGGACGACTGCACTGTAATAAGAGGATGTACGAGGCCATGTACTGTGAGATTTTGAGCAAGAGCCTCCTTCCCTCAGTCAGAGCATTGAAGATGGGGCGTGGCTGGGTCTTCCAACATGACAATGACCTGAAGCACACAGCCAGGATGACCAAGGAGTGGCTCTGTAAGAAGCAGATCACAGTTCTGGAGTGGCCTAGCTTCTCCAGACCTAAATCCAATAAAACATATTTGGAGGGAGCTGAAACTCGGTGTTGCTCAGCGACAGCCCAGAAACCCGACAGATCTAAAGAAAATCTGTGTGGAGGAGTGGGCCAAAATCCCTGTCGCAGTGTGTGCAAACCTGGTCAAGAACTACTACTTTTCTCAGGAGTTCAAATACCTATGAGCAGCAGTGCAATACAAATAACTCCTTTAATAACCATACATTGTGATTTCCTGAATTTATTTAATGCTGTCTCTCACAGTGGGAATGCACCTACAATGTGAATTTCAGACCCCTCCAGGATTTGTAAGTGAGATAACTTGCAAAATCACAGGGTGTTTAAATACATCTGTTCCTCACTGTAAAGAACTGGGTTTAAAGTCCAGAACCAAACCAGAACACAGAGGCTGTTGCTGTGGTTTGGTTTTCTTCATCATCATCATCATCATCATCATCATCATCATCTTTATTTATATAGCACTTTTACACAGCATCAGTAAATTAAAAACATCCAAAATCAATTAAATGTAGTACCAGCAAATAAAATAAAATATAAATTTGACAGCTAAGACAAAAAAATGATTTTGTTAGAGTTCAATGAGTTTGAGCCATGCTCGTGTGTATGTCATCAGCCTCACAGATGTTTCTTCTTTATTTGTGTGTACAGCACACGGTGAAGCATCACAAGGAACATCAAACTCACTCCTTTATCCTCCGGATCCTGCTGAGATTCTAATTGATGAGTTGTGTCATTGGACCTGCAGCCGCAGGGCACATACATATACATATTCCTGCTGCACGGGGAAATGACATGATGAGATAGGATGCTGTGCATTCCTGCAGCTCTCTCTCTCTCTCTCTCTCTCTCTGTGTAATCACTTATACAGTGATGCAGTGAATGAAGGAAATAAAGAGTGTAGAGAGCATATGGTACAAACCAATTAGAGTATTAATGGGTGGCCATTAAACAGTTAGGAGATTAAAAGCTGATTTCCCTTAAAGTCGTCTCCAGCTCTACTCAGCATTAAACCACATAACACGCTGAATAAAATATGTTTCTCTTCTGAAGAGGATGATGGATTCTCTAAAACTGAAACCATCCTGCAGGTTTCCTTCTGCCACCAGACAGAAATGTGTCTGGTTGTGTCATTAAGTTTTTCTTAGGCTTTAACTCCAACTGAGAGCATGTGTGAGCACCTCATGCTGGTAATAGTTTACACACATGAGAAAAACACACAAGCTCATGAAAGTAACATGTTTTGAATTTTAAACTAGTTACAATTTAAAACTCTTTATTAAAGATGCAAAGACTTTCAAATCTTTATTTAAGGACTCCCACAGAACAGACTTGTCAACTACTCCTACGAGCTATACGTGTAAACTAATGCTGAAGACTAGAGCTAAAAACGATTCATCGGGACTAGACCTGTGGACTACACCGCTAAACCAGATCTGTGAACTAGTTTTAA
Source organism: Aphyosemion australe (assembly GCA_006937985.1). Classification (NCBI taxonomy): domain Eukaryota; kingdom Metazoa; phylum Chordata; class Actinopteri; order Cyprinodontiformes; family Nothobranchiidae; genus Aphyosemion; species Aphyosemion australe. The sequence continues at coordinate 2,340,074 of SSNS01000072.1, forward strand.
TGACTCAACCAGCCAAAAATTTATAATTTATATCAACAGCTGTTATGTAAAAAGTAGGGGTGGGACTCGAATAAAAAAATTAATCTAATTAATTAAAGGCTTTGTAATTAATTAATCTTGATTAATCACATTTTAATCTTTCAAGAAAATTTGCCCCAAAAGCAATTTTTTAAAATTAAAAATAATGAGACAGAGAATCAAACAATAGTCATTGACATTATTATTGTAAACACAAGCTCTTTTAATTTCTAAAAAAATACTTTTAAATAATATTTCAATTCAAAACAGGAGAAAAAATATATGTATATCACTGGCAAAAATAGGACAGACCTAAAAGTACAATACTATTTTAAGTACATTTTGATAATGGTATTGTCTCTAAAATAATAATAATAATAATAATAATAATAATAATGGGTTGATAGAATGTGTGTGCAATTTGATTTGATTTAGCATCATTAGAGACAGAAATGAAGGCAAAAACACATGAAGAGGGATTTCTGATCCCTCATTTGACTGTAGTTTTAGTTGTGTTTGGAGCACATAGTAGCCAAGGTTCTGAGCTTTCTCTAGAGGTGCAGCTTGACTAGATTGATATTTAGGGCATGGATTTAGCTGCTAAACTTCAACATCCCCCAATTGGGGACCCTCGGGCTTAAAATGTGTTAATTTTTATTAACACGTTAATTTTTTATAATTAATTAATCATAATTAACGCGTTAAATTCCCACCCCTACATAACTCTGTAGGGGTCTTTCTTCACTTGTGGAAAGCAGTTGATACATTTAATACAGTCATTCATCAGAGTTTATATTAATAACCTGTGGAGTTCCACAGGGCTCAATATTGGGATCTATTTTCTTTGCTTGTAACCACCATGTTAAAATGTGTAAACAGTGTTTATGAGTGACAGATACATTTTGTTCAGGGACAGATAAAAATTGATCAAAGGGGATATATTCTACCCCTTTTTAAGCAAGTTATAATTTGTCTATGGTCTAGTCACAATCCATGGTTATTTGCACAAACTCTTTTTCACATGAAGCACTCACCAGCTCTATTCTTGACTAGTAGTACATTTCAGAATGAGGACTCTGTCACTTTAATGCAAATAAGCTTTTGCTGGCCACGCCCACTTATCCCCTACTTTGAGATGAGAAGCTTGGAAATCCGGAAGGGGCTCAGGGTAAAGCCGCTGCTCCTCTACGTCCAAAGAAACATCCTTTCTAAGCATTAACAGGTGAGGGATGGTTCAATGCTAATTTTCTTTATCATGACGTCACAATAAAGGAACTTTTCAAACAGCTTCTATGCATAAGCATATGATTTCTGAAACCAAAATCTGAGAGCAAATGTATGGATTGATTTTACTTGCATTTTGAGTGTTTATAGAGGTAGTAGAGACCAACATAGCAACACAAAATGATGCAATAAGTGAGATTTGCATGAAATGTTCATTTTGATGGTTAAAAGATGACTGAAAAAAATAAGCTATCCGTGAATGGAGGGGTGCTAAAACACTATATTGACACAATGCAAGTTTTTGGACATTAAAATTTGATGAAATAAAACTTGTGGGTTCAAACAGGTGCCATTACGTACCTAAAAACCTTTCTGCACCATTATACAAATAAATTCTTCAATCATTCAAAGCAATTTCCTGTATTTTCTCACATTCTGTCTCGTCACCTGAAGTATACCTATCTCTTTCAGTGGGACAACTTGCACAATCGAAGGCTGCCAAATACTTTTTTGCCCCATTGTACATTGGTCTGCTCCTGTTGAGAGCATTAGAAACATGAAAATTGACAGAACAGGGTGAACTATTGAAAAATAGAAATGTTTTCTTTCTTTTGTAAATTAACTTTCTGTATTTCCTTAAGGGCAACAGGAGTTCCATCTTGTGGCCTTGTTCAGGTTCATTCAACCTTCATGTTTTCCCCAGAAATATGAATTTTGATGCATTGTCCACTGAAAGGGCAGATCTGTTGGGAGTTATAATGTCCTGTAGAAAATATCCTTCTAGGGACAGAGGTAGCTCATATGGCAGGTCCCGTAATGTGGCTAAGTGTAGTTTAGCAACTGTCATGGTTGTTTGGCAACAGGGCACATGCAAAGGCAGGGGTGGGAATAGGGATGGGTACCTTTGACATTTGAATCGATACGGTACCAATTCCCGGTACCTATGAATCGATACCGGTACTTCAAGGTACCTATTTTCGATACTTTTGAGTGTTTAATAATTATTTAAATCTCATTTTTAATTAAAAATGTATTTTTTCTCAATATATAACCATATTTGATAAACATCACAATAAATAACATACAACTGTTTGTATTTTGTCATCGTAGTGTTGTACAAAATTCTTCAATATGAAAACCTTTAACCACAACTGTTTCTAAATGATGCAGAAACTAAAACCCAGCTCCATGTGCTCCTATTCCTCTCCTTTCCCCTCTGGACAAATTGTGTGATGGTGCGTCCTTGTAGTATTAGAAACTGCTGTGAACTAAATTTACTGTGTATCTTCATTCATTTTGCCGTTCTTTTTCAAACAGTTGATTTTTCCTACTCGGAAGTCGGAATTTCCGAGGAGGAAGTGAACGCACCATTAGCTGATAGCAATGTTAATGATAGCTAAAATATCAAGCTAACACTATCTTAAGCATAAACGTTTATTTTGCTGCTGGAGCAGATTAAGATGATGATGCCTCACTTGGATCGTTGTCGCTGGTTTCATCATCACCCACTGCATTTAGTGAAGTGAAGCCAAACTTTATAGCGCGTTCACTTTCTCCTAGTCGAAATTTCCAAGTTCCGAGGAGAAAGCGAACGCACCATTAGCGGAACAGGAGCTAAAATATCAAGATAACGTTATGTTAAACAGTTTATTTACCTGCTGGAGCAGATGAAGACAATGATGCCTCACTTATATCATTGTTGCTGGTTTCTTCATCACCCAGATAGCCATCCCATTTAGTAAAGTGGACCCAAATTTTAGAACTCTTCCTCTGTGCCATGCTGCTTGCTCTGTTTACAGCTTGCCTGCAGCGACTAGCGACTTTCCGCTCAATCACCGGTGAAACACTTCTCGAGGGGGGAACACATATCGACATAACACCCGGCGCTACTGTCTATTTTGGCAAATTGCTGTCTCGCAAGTTCTCGTTAGGGCAGGTACCGAAACAAGGCACCGTTTCTTGTCACGTGAATCGGTACTCGGTCGGTTCGACGGAATTCGGTCGGTGCCTTAAAAAGTACCGGTTCCGGTACCCATCCCTAGGTGGGAATAAATCTAAAGGTTAGACCGTCCATTTCTACAGCCGTTCACATCCGGACTTCCCGGTCAGCTAAGGACCCAGTGTGGTACCAGAACCAGCCTCTTGTGACTGGGTAGGCTGGGCCTGTGGAAGGATACAGGCCTGAATTTAGACACTGCATGTGACTTCCATGTGAGAAATCGGTTCACCTCTTTCCTGTACTGAACGTTCCGTTATGAAAAATCTGAAATATGAATACATGCACTTACACCCTTATCATTTACTGAGACCTGCAGCTGAGACAGTTTAGTTTGTATCCTTCATAACAACCCATATCTTGATATCTTCATAATCTTCATAATTTCCAGACAGGCCATAAAACACCTCCTCCACTGCCCTGAGAGCTAGCTGCATGGCAGCACATGAAATCCAGATAAACCCCGTTTCCTGGCAGCTTTCATCCACAAACAGACATTTCATTTATGAAGGAAACAGTTACAGGAAAGATTCAGCTATGTCTTTGTTTCTTGTGATTTGTGGTATAATTAACCTGGGAGCCGCTGGGTGTTAAAGCTGTTAGCACAGCGGTTCTGGTTAACCACACAATTCATCTTAGCACCACTTCTTCCTCTATGTGCTTCCTGATTTGCTGCTGCAGACAAGAGTCATGTGGTTTCTTATCAGTATCAGTTATTCTCCTAGCTGATACAGCAGTACTTTAAAGCCTTTCTGACAATGAAAACAACAATCTGAGTGTGCCTAATAAGGAGAGTATTCTTTAAATAATATTATGGTGGACAGACGTGATTCTTCACAATAAATGCACCATGTGAAGTGGAAGACCCCCACACCACCCACCCCCAGACGTTCCTACACCATAATTAGTTACCACTCTTTTATCTTATCTAAGTGTGCATAATTATCACCGTCATCATATTAGATTATTTCATGCATAATAAATGAACTCAAACTGTGTGTGGTAATTAGCATGTTCGGATGTTGGCATTGATAAGAGTTTAATGGTTGCTCTCTCTAAGATGTGTTCTTAAAGAAGATGAAGCCTAAAATATATTAAAGCATTTAAGTTTAGACTGTCAGGACCCTGCCTTGCTTTGTTTTATTTATTTTGTTCTCATGTTTATACAAAAGTAAGTAAGAAATACAAAAGTACTTTCTAATATGTCTGTTATTGTCCATGTATCAGATACAACCATTCACCCTAAGAATAGAGTGTGGATGCTAAATGTGCTGGTAAAGGTTCTCAGTCATCCAGGTCATGGTAATCCAAACGGGGTTCGAATGAAGGCAACTGGACTTCTTCTGTTTCTTGAAGATGCTTCGCTACTTGGATGAGAAGCAAGAACGAAACGTCTTCAAGCAACCAAATAAGTCCAGTTGCCTTCATTCAAACCCCCTTTGGATGCTAAATACCACACACACACATACACACACACACACACACACACACACACACACACACACACACACACACACACACACATACACACACCGCACACAAACACACACACACGCACACAAGCACACACACACGCACGCACAATGTGTGCAACTCTGTTACACGTCTTCATATCAGTTGATATCGATATAGATTTATATCATGATATAAAACAAATCACTATTTGTGCCAAACTTTAATGCTCCCTGGTACTTTTAATTTAAATCTGAAGATATCAGAAGAACATTTTTGATTTAAAAATTATGATTATTTATAAAATAACCATTGTGCATAAATAAAATAGGTTAATTTTAATCTAAAATCTTCAAGCATTACAGGAGAACAGAATGGGAACAGTTTGTGGCTTCAAGAAGTTTTTAATGGTAATATTTTTGCAAGTTTATAGGAGAAGCAGGTCTTTATGGCACAACACCTGCTAGTGCAGCACGGTGTGTGACCTACCTGAGGGAAGTAGCGTAACACAATGGGTAGCTCAGATGAACTAATATTTTTTTATTTATATATTATATATTTATTTATATTTTTTCAGCGTGAGAAATTTGAGGTGTGGCATGAGAATGTGTGAAGACAGTCAAATGTGTGTTTCTGACGCTCGGTGCGTGAGAGTTAGAAACCCTGCCAACACCACTGCCATCATGATCAACCTATTGATTGAACATCCCTAAATTAGAACACTGTCTTTCACACCAAATGTTTTTCTGCTCTGTTCTCTGCTTTTTGTGATTTTGGCAAGTTTCACTCTTAACTAAACAGTGCCAAGAGGCTGGAAAACACAGATATAATGAGCTACTTCATTACAGATCTATTTTCAGATCCAGAAAGTTGTGATCTGAAGATAACTGAGCTCACACATTCATGTTATTATCAGGAAACAGCACAGATCCAGACAAGTGGGAGGACTTTTGACTGCAGGTGTGTGTGTGTGTGAGTGTGTGTGTGACTCGTGAGTGTGTGTGTGAGAGTGTGTGTGTGACTCGTGAGTGTGTGTGTGTTCTGTTTTGTGCAAAATTGTCTTAATGAAAATTACAACAGTTTTTCAAAATTCCTATTTCTAAGAGGGTGATAATAGTTTTAGTGATATTTGGTGCTGTTATAACTTTAAATAGGACCTAGAATGTAAACCAACATGTTCCTTGTTGTTGTTGACTAAGACAGCTTGGGTGGTCAACAGCAGCATACCGAAAAGTCAAAGCTGTGTGTGACCTACTTTTTATGTAAATTAGAAAGTTGAAAAAGGCGAGAGAAACACTTCTGTTCTGAGAAATCCTTCCTTAACACTAGGGGGAGCCCTTCCTCCTCCAACCTGTATGTCTCCAGTGTCTGAGGTCTTCTGGGGAAACCAACCAATCAGCAAGCAGCTCATTATCATATTCATGTCCTGGCCCAGTGGGAGGGGCTAACAGCTCTTTTCACAGAAAGGCTGGTTTAGGGGGTTTAGAATGGCCTGTATGTATAAGCAAACAGGACTCCCTTTGCTGACGTCACTTCCAGTCTCACAAAAATTACTCTAAAAGCCTAAAAAATTTATGTATGTGTACATTTTTATTTAGAACGAGTTCCTATTGTGTTTCTTTAAACATTGGTTCATGGGAGTCTCTAACTTGCAATTTGCTCTTTAGATTTGCAAAGATATTGTCATTGTTGATGACACGTTTAGCTGCATGTTATCGTTCTGCCACAGGTTGTCTAGGTGGTGTCATGATAACAGTGTGGGCTTTATAGGTAATTAGAAAATGTTTCTGGAAAAATTGCTCTGACTGAAAGAGACCCCATACATGCACCCATACCACTTACAATAGTGCATCTCTGCTTTTTACGAAGATGGCTAAATTTATTAGTTCTCCCAAATCAATTCACAAATCAGAGTAATAATTCATTTCAGTTTAATTATAAAGCGCCAAATCACAAGAGTCGTCTCAAGGCACTTTATAAACATTCCAATTGAACCTACTTATAAGTGCATTGAGTTCAGTTCATTATTCCAATTAGTTAAAGGTTTCCTATATAAGGAACCCAGCAGATTGCATCGAGTCACTGACTCGTATCAGAGACTTTACAGTGATCCCCATAAGCAAGCATGTAGCGACAGTGGAGAGGAAAATGGTAAATGGCCTATATTTGTATAGCGCCTTCTACCATTCTACAGCCCCCCAAGGTGCTTCACAAAACAATCATACATCCATGCACACACACATTCACACACTGGTGGTGATGAGCTACAATGTAGCCACAGCTGCCCTGGGGCGCACTGATAGAGGCGAGGCTGCTGAGCACTGGCGTCTCCGGTCCCTCCCACCACCACCAGCAGGCAATGAGAGTTAAGTGTCTTGCCCAAGGACACAACAACAGCATTCTCTGGCAGGATCCAGGATTGACCCTACAACTCTCCGATTATGGACAACCTGTTCTGAGCTTTAACAGGAACACAGATGGTAAAGAGCCTTAAATATATTATTTTCTTTACTGAGAAAAAGACAGAGGCTCTTCATGATCTATCCTTTCTGTTCTTATTCTAACAGTTTCAAACCCAGACAATCACTTGTTTGAATTTACTTTAAAGACATGTTTCCTTTATGGAGATGAGCACACACCAGCTCTCACACATTATGTCACGAACAGAACGAGCTGGCTTCAGCTGAGGATGGCTTGGTGCCTCCTAGCAGGGCTAAACCATCATCTCAGAGATCCATTGAGTTATTTATCATCCTCTCATTCAATTTCACTTTTCTTTAGCAGTTTAAAAGATTATTTAATCACTGGCTTAGCAATATCAATAGTGGTTGAAAGGCAGTTATTAATTATCATTATTACTATTATTACTCTCAATAGCTACAGGGCTCCACCTGCTCAGCAGGAACAAAAGAGAAAGTTTGAGCAGTAGCGGGCAGCTGACTGTCAGTGCTGCAGCCTGCTCTCTGCTCTGACAATAAAATCATATTTTGAAGTGTGAATTAGGATATTTCTGAAAGATATGTGAAAACCTGTCCTGATGCCTGCCTGGATTCTCCCAGCCACTGATATCTTTTTCTCAGCAAGTTCTAATCTCTCCTATATATAACCCACCCGAAGGTAGACTGAGCTCGGAACTCAGCAACCCGCGACCGAAGGGCGCCCAACCCCACCAGAGATCTGCCAGACTCCAGGGTCCAGGCCCCTCCAAACAGCCACCAGGAGCTAGCTGACAGCTGCAAAAAAAAAAAAAAAAAACGTTCAGCCCCACATACCCCCCTCTTACTCACTCAAAAATACATTCCAACTAGACACACAAGAATGCACGTAATACACCCACTCACACTCCCCATACACACCCTACACACTCTGGTCTGATACAGCTGCACACAGGGCACGACCACTACCGGATTCAGAGATGGTCCTGTTCTAACTGGGGTAATGATGAGCAGGTAACCCCGCCCAGCGCAGAGCAAAGTGACCCACCACCCCAGACCCTGACCAGACAGCCAGCTCCCACTCCTAGTCTCCACCCCCGGGCAGTAAACCGAGAACAGTAGTGTGGGAAGACCCCTAGTCTCCCTCCGCCTGCTCTAATGTGGTGTTGATGCGTGTTGTTAGAGTGCATTTTGCGGTTGGGGGTGAATGGGGCAGCGCAGACATCATCCGGCCTACACCATGGTGTCAGCACACAACCCCAATCCCCCCCCCCCGAACCATCGGTGTCTAGGTGCAGCTTAAAATTGGAAGTGGGCACCGGCACCCGAGGAGAGGCTGAGTGATCCCCCTCTCCAGGTGCCGTCGAGTGTGTGCCCCCCTCCAAGGCCCTAAGTCTGAATCTGCATGAAATGTTGTTGATGGAAGTATTTAATATGCAAATTAAAATTGGGCCGCCGGCCGCCATGGGACTGTGGAGATGGGAATCATACCCTCACCCACAGAACTAGCCCTTACCCCAAGGCCCTATGTGTATGTGTGTGTGGTGATGTGATGGAGCAGGAGGAGGGAAATGACTGAGGATGTGGAGGAAAGACTGGGGGGCCTAAGCCCTCCCAGGGAGCCAGCTCCCCCGCTGACCCCAATAAGCACCCCCATTCCCAGACACTACCCGGGGCAAGGAGACCCCAGCCCATCTGGTCAGGGCCCACTGCAGCAGCGTCAGAGAGCCCCACGGAGCAGAATATCTACTCCCACCCTCACATTTGATCAACATTCAGACTACACAAGACAGACACCCAGGCAGAAATGAGTCCTCCCCCTCCCGGAGATCCCCCTCCCCCATGATGGAATAGAAGTGTTCCTGCCATTTGAGGAGGTACCAAGGTCCACCTGAGGCCCCTGAGTTAGGGCCAGGCTCTGCCGCATGCACCTGCCCATGCCCCCGGCAGCATGTAAGCAAGGACCCAGTCTCCCCAGGCCCAGCCCAGACCCCCGACCAGGGACGAGCGCCCCCAGACCCCAGGCCACCGGGTCCTCACCCAGACCCACCCAAGAGTGATATGGCTATCAGGCAGTGGCCTGTGACCCTCGTCAAGATCTCCCAAGGCCCCACACAAGGCCGCAAGAAGGACACCCCCCAAGGTCACCCAAGCACCCCCAGAATGAGGCGGCAGCCCCCCAGCACCAGATCCCCCAATGAACCCACTCCTAGGGAACCCTAGAAAGCTCCATACTCAGATCCTCCCCCACTCAACCACAGCATCCTTCAGGACAAAGTCAATGACCCCTCATCATCGCTATGTGATGGAACCGATCAAAGGAGCCCAGAGAGATTGATTTGATGTGGAGGCAGAGGCTGTCTCAAGTGTAATATGGTCAAACGAAAGATTTTTATACTGGTTAATGCAAAGATAATTTTTATTTTTCCAGTTTATGAGGATAGCTTTCTTAGCGATACATATGGCAGTCAGAACCACGTGAACCGAGTTAGTTTCAATGCGGACGTCGTCCAGGTTTCCCAGCAAGCACAGTGAGGGGGAAATTGGGATATCACATTTCAGACACTTTGACAGGTCTTCACATACTCTGCACCAGATTCCCTGAACCGGTGGGCAAGACCACAGTGCATGGATATAATTATCCGGAGTGTTGTCCGTGCAGTGTGTACAGGTGTAAGACGGTGCAAACCCCATTCTGAACATCTGATGACCTGTATAATGTACTCTGTGCAGAATTTTGTATTGAATTAATTGTAAATTGGGGTTCTTGGTCATTTTAAAGATTTTTAAACAAGTCTTACGCCTGCTGCACACTGAAAGCATCAGCGGCGCGGAACGGCAGCGGAACGGCAGCGGAACGGTTTACTCGCGACAATCGCGGCACTCCAGTGCACACCGGGAGAGGCAGCAGCGAAGCGGCTTCACCGCAGCGCTCCTCGCTCGACTCGCGAGATCACAAGATCCCTAGAGACTTCAAAGGTCACGGTTTGTTTATGACCTCCGCCATTAAACCAAAAAGAAGGAAATCACGTTTGATATCGCTGTTTGATGTCATATATAATGTTTTTACTCACCACTGCCAGGATTAAAGCCATGAAAAACACACCGCTGCACTTCTCGAACGATGCGGTAGTAAATAAGCCGTGAGGTCACACGTATAGACGTAATCTACATAGATATGAAACCGCATCGCTGTAACAGACTTTTATTTTGAAAATTACCGGGCATTTTACACTGAAACCGAGTGTGATTTCCTGTCTGGCCCCATGTTAACTGTGGAAATTGACGCATCCCAGAAGCGGCACGCGGCAAAAATAGAACCTGATCCTATCTTTAGCGGCGCGGCGTTCCGCTTCTGGGACGCGTCTGGAAATTGCCGCGTCGCGGCTGGTTTGTGACACCCCCATAGACTATAATGGATTCTATTTGAAGTGGCGACGTTCTGCTGCCGTTCCGCTGCCGTTCCGCGCCGCTGATGCTTTCAGTGTGCAGTGGCCTTTAGACCAGAATTTCAGGTCAAAGCTGACTGACAGATCTACCTCCCATTTTGCTATAGGAACTGCTATTGAATCATCTATTCTGGACAGTGTCTTATATATTTTAGACAGTAGTTTGGGGTGGGTGAAATTAAAGAAGTCCAATACCCTTGATGGTGTTAGTAATTCTACTTTTTTAAGCTTAAATTTATGTTTAACTACAGATTTTATTTGTTGATATTCTAAAAATCTATTCTTGTCAATCCCATATTGGGAGACTATTGTGTTAAATGGGATAAAATCTATTCCTTAAAAGATATGGTCCAGGTATAAGATTCCCTTACCCTTCAAATCTGAAAAGTTCATCATATTGTTTTGTAAAATGTCAGGGTTGTTCCAGATGGGTGTGCGCCTACATGGGATTAGTGAAGACTGTCATTTTTAGATATTCCCACCATGCTGCCAGAGAGGTGCTGATACTAATACTTTTAAAGCTTTCGTGTCTTTTAATGTTTGATCTGATAAATGGTAGTTCCGAAAGCTCTATATTATTGCAAAATGACTGTTCTACATCTAGGATGCGCACCCCCTTCTATGTCTCGACCGTGTTGACGCACCCCCATCCCCCAAAAACATGTTTTCAAGAAAGAAAGAAAAAAAAAAGACTTGCAGCACAATCAGTGTGTTTGTTTCTGACCACAACTCACAGCCTCCTACAAAGTCTGGGAATTGAAGAAGCCTCTAGGATCAGAGGCTAAATGTCTTCAAGATAACCAGAAAAGTCAGCTAAAACTGTCACAACTGGACTGGAACTGGATGGTAGAATAATGTCGGTTCGACTGAAGAGCCGGATGGCTCAATGTCCAGTCATTGAGCCGGATGGCTCAATGACTGGACAGCTGGATGCTGCAAAAAGGCTCGATAAAACTCACTGGTCACGAAACAGGAATGAGGAAACGTGAGTCAATAACAGAGCCTCAATAGATCTTTCTACAGTAGCTAAAAATAGATTGCCGCAAAGCACTCTGGGAAATATGGTCATACAAACAATCTACATTTTAGTATTGATTCCTATGGGTCTGAGTCGCTCCGATTTAGCTAAAGTTATTTTTTCGTCTCCTAAAGATTTTCAAACAGCAAGGAACTTAACGCTGCTGCTGGGGGAGGTGCTAATCGGACTCTAGATACCCAGATCGGATGTTGGAGAGGACTTTTTATCCCTTTTCCAAAGCCAGTAAAGTCAATAGTATAACGCTGCAGACCGGGAGACGCCAGTTTCAGGCCGACAACATGTGAAACAGCTGGAAAGCTACACGGGCTAAGTTAAAGACAGAAGAAGCAAAGCGGTGGTAGTTTTTAAGTTGGACGAGCGGATTTTAACTGTGTGGAGCAGATCAAGAAAAGCACGTATATTTGTTACTTACATCTTCCTGGAGGGGAAAGTCCTACATCCGAGAATGACCAGCTGCCGGTCGTAACGACGCTCTCAGACGTGGGGTTATCCAGGAGGAGCAGCGGAGGAGGAGAATTAATGCAGGACGCAGCGGTGTTAACGGAGAGTTAGAGGCAGCGGTGTTAACGGAGGAGAGTTAACAAGGAGGCAGCGGTGTTAACGGAGGAGAGTTAACAAGGAGGCAGCGGTGTTAACGGAGAGTTAGAGGCAGCGTTGTTAACGGAGAGTTAGAGGCAGCGTTGTTAACGGAGAGTGGAGGCAGCGGTGTTAACGGAGAGTTAGAGGCAGCGGTGTTAACGGAGAGTTAGAGGCAGCGTTGTTAACGGAGAGTTAGAGGCAGCGTTGTTAACGGAGAGTTAGAGGCAGCGTTGTTAACGGAGAGTTAGAGGCAGCGTTGTTAACGGAGGACAGTTAACAAGGAGGCAGCGGTCCAGCCGAACGTCTGGGCCAAACAGCATGTCCACCCAAACGTCCACGAAAAAGGCTTTTGACCAGAGGTGAGTGGAATATAAAAAGTAGGGACACAAATGATAACCTGACAGTTAAAAAACTACCTTGGGAAAATGTTACTTGAGCACTGTGAGTAATGAACTTATTTTTATATTACTCAAGAAGGAGCCGTGATGGGAATAATGGCGTTTAAAACAACAGCGCTGCTAGCGAGGGTTAGTTTTTACTTTCACTTTCATTTGAGCTAGCGCTTCAGTTCTGGTGATCAATAATTAGCAGGGTCGCCATCAAGAAAAGCTCTCTGGTATGTTTTTTTTGTCAAAACAATTTCCTCCATTTTATGCCTTCATATCGATGTCNCTTTTTAGGCTTCTGCAGATTTTGATTCGGGACATTGATTCTGGTTCGAAATTGTTAGGGAGCAGAACTGAACAGATGGGTTCAGTCACCTTCTGTAAAATTTACATTCAGTTCTCTCTCTCTCTCTCTCTCTCTCTGTGTGTGTGTGTGTGTGTGTGTGTGTGTGTGTGTGTGTGTGTGTGTGTGTGTGTGTGTGTGTGCGTGTGTGTGTGAGAGAGAGAGAGAGATTAACTGCTCTTGATGTTTTATCTTCAGTAGAGAAGTTATTCTGTTGTTTATGGACCTCGTTAAACCAGTGTTGTGTTGTTGATTTTTTTTATTTTTATGTTTTTTGTGTTTTTATATGTTCTTGAATTTTTTCTAAGTTGGAAAAGTTCTGATTTTAGAAACTCAGGGTTGGTGCTCTGACCCACTGTTCTGCGTGTGTTTCAGTTCTGATGTGAACTGAGTCCTCTCTGGACTGGACCTTGGTTCTGAACAGTTCTCTAGCTTGTGTTTAGTCTTCGACTGTAAGGGTCTCATGTATCAAGTGTGATTACACACAAAATCCTGGCGTACACCTTTTACAGTAAACTGAACGTAGAAATGTTCTCAACTTCAAAACCTACTTCCTGTTTGGCGTAGGCACATTTCTTCATTAATTGTCCATTGGTGACACATAGTGGGAATGCTAGGAAACTGACAATGATGCGAAAATATCTGTTGTTCACACCAGAGACACGTGAATTACTAATATGTCCACGTCTTTCAGTTCCATGAGTGGATATTAAAGCATAAGCAGCGTTAGCCTTACTAAAGGATACACGTGGAGCAGTGAGAAGAGAACTGGGATTTAGAGATGCAGGCTTTTCTGGACCAACATGAGACTGAATGTAGAGCTGCTGTAGGTCAGCTGCCCCAAGCTGCAGCTGGTCTAACCGGACATGGGGAAGAGCTGTGCACTGTGTGGACTGGAGTTATACAAATAAAGTTGTGTGTAATACTTTAAGAGGTCCTTCACTGAGAAACCATTTTTCACATACAGGCTGAATGTGAAAATTGTGTCATAACCCTTTTCCCCACATCAGCTTCTGATAGAAAATAGACTCTAGGTGAAACTCTAGGATTAGAAAATCCTGACAGATCTACGTCACACTGTCACTTAACATTCATGGACTCACCCATCTTGACTCACGACGGGGAAGGCTGTTGTTGGTTTAGCAACCAGGAAACAGCAGAGAACGTCTGGGCTAGTAGAAGCTAACCGTTAGCATTAGCAACTCCACCACACAGCAGAACTCCTCCAGGCTTGTGTTATTGGTGGAGATAAAACATCAACGTTGCAGAGCAAACAGAGTCAGTGGTAGAGTCGTGTTGCTGTTAGCCAATCAGAGGAGAGATGTCTGAATATCAGGAAATAAGGCTCCAGATCCTGTCGTCTAAAATTATTTTCTCCTCTGGCTAAATTCTCCATACTGAAACAGGTGCACCGGAGCTTTGTTTCCCCAGAGTACAACTTACAAGGCATTCATTCCTACTAGAGACCACTGCAAATGTATTAAAATGTGAGTGAAGGACCTCTTTAAGCCTTGATTCATTTATAATACCAGTTTGTAATACATGTTAATCCATACAAATGCTGTATAATATTAAGAAATTATGGTTCGATACTTTAAAACTTTTTGTTCAGTCTAAGATGATCGGCTTTTAACTGCCGTGAATTTGTCCTTTGCTGTACTGAATTGTGGGTATGAGCTCCTCCAATGCTTTGCTCACATGAGGTTTAGTGCTTAGTGCTGATCCAGAGGACAACAAAATGTTTAACACTCCTGTGCCTGATCTAGAGGGTACCAATTCAAGTTCAGTAAGCTTTCTCATTATTCATCATGTATGAACATGATTTTGGAATATGCAGAGGAGAATCACATATTAAGGACAAGTTTGCAGCTATTAGCAAGAGGTGTGTCAAGGGGAGGAGTCTGGTATTTCCCTCATGTAACACAATTCCTGACTGATGGAAGCACATATGTATTCAGATCCATTCAGATGCATGATGGCAGGCACGGCAGGCAATTGCTTGGGGCCCCCAGGCTACAAGGGCCCCCCAGAGGGCTGGCAAGCTTTGAAATCAGAACCAAAACAACAGTGAGACAGACAGGGAAAAGCTGTCATTTGGCAGCACTGTTGACCATCTCACAGTCAATGACGGGGCTCACTTCCTCCCTCCCAAATGTTCTGCTGCACATTTACCCATGTGTACACCCCCCACCCTGTTCTGAGATTTACCCGTAGGATCGAGTCGCTATTACCCTCCCGCCCCTCGTTTTGGAGATTCCCTGTCAGAATGTTGAGTCGTTCACACCCACTGTTGACGGTTGCCTGGTAGTGCGCCATCAGCAGCTTCCTCTCCAGGTTATCCCTCCTGAGCACCCTGAGGAAGTACAGCCTCTATCATGCTGTCTTAATGAGGTGTGATGTGTTTGATGACCAGGTGAGGTCCTCAGAGATATGGTTGCCCAACACTTTGAATACTTTGACTTGCTTCACTTTGGGTGGGGGTGGGTCTGTGTTGTGTTTTTTCTGAAGTCCAAAATAGTTTATTGTGTTTAGTGGCAGTTTCTTTTTACAGAACACTATGTTGAGAATTTCTGGACCTCATCTTGGTATGCAAGTTCATCCTCCTCTGAGATGAGTCATCCACAAATTAAAGAGCGCCTAAATCAACTTTTTTTGCGGATAACCTGTATAAATGAGTGTCTAATAGTGCTGTAGACACGAGAAGTCATTATTTTNGGAGAGTTAGAGGCAGCGTTGTTAACGGAGAGTTAGAGGCAGCGGTGTTAACGGAGAGTTAGAGGCAGCGGCGTTAACGGAGAGTTAGAGGCAGCGTTGTTAACGGAGAGTTAGAGGCAGCGGTGTTAACGGAGAGTTAGAGGCAGCGTTGTTAACGGAGAGTTAGAGGCAGTGTTGTTAACGGAGAGTTAGAGGCAGCGTTGTTAACGGAGGACAGTTAACAAGGAGGCAGCGGTCCAGCCGAACGTCTGGGCCAAACAGCATGTCCACCCAAACGTCCACGAAAAAGGCTTTTGACCAGAGGTGAGTGGAATATAAAAAGTAGGGACACAAATGATAACCTGACAGTTAAAAAACTACCTTGGGAAAATGTTACTTGAGCACTGTGAGTAATGAACTTATTTTTATATTACTCAAGAAGGAGCCGTGATGGGAATAATGGCGTTTAAAACAACAGCGCTGCTAGCGAGGGTTAGTTTTTACTTTCACTTTCATTTGAGCTAGCGCTTCAGTTCTGGTGATCAATAATTAGCAGGGTCGCCATCAAGAAAAGCTCTCTGGTATGTTTTTTTTGTCAAAACAATTTCCTCCATTTTATGCCTTCATATCGATGTCAAAACGCTCTGAAACTGTATATTTTCTATTGTTAATGCGGCTTATCAGTATGACCCTTCCCAGAAGCCTTTGCGTGGTGACGTCAACTGTAGAATACCCTATTAGTAATTCTCACTTCCTGATATAGTCCCGCGCTGATCACGTGGGCCAGACGTCCAGTGTGGGGCATGATGGGAAGTGGAGTCTGGATGTTGGGCTGAGGGGAATGAAGACTGGGGATGGGTTATTGAGGCTGGATTAGGACTGGAGGTGGAGGAGAACTGAGGAGATCAGAACAGGGTTGTGACAGAAACTCTCAGGATGTCCAGGATGACTGAGAATAAGTGAAACTATGTAGCTGCTGTTAACCATATAACAGATTTAAAATATTAAAACTCTCAACAAACTAAATAGTGCAGAAAAGCAAAAAATAATCTCACAACTTTGCGTGTTGAAATTTATTATTATTACCAACCAGCCAGCCAGCCAGCCAGCCAGCCAGCCAGGAAGGATGCAGTTTCCATCACTTTCACAGAGTGTTTACTTTTTTGCCTCTGCACAGTGAGAGAGGGGAGGGGGGAGACGCGCTGCTGCACTCAGGGTCTCTGTGGCTGCAGGAGGAGCTACAGGTGATCAGCAGGTTTAGTCGGCTCTGAAAGGCGCTCATCAGAATTTGCACATCACGTTTTTTCCGTTAAAGTCATACTTTAGAACGCCTCCGCAGCTGCATATTTTCCATGATTGCACGGTATGCCCAACCCTAATATACACATCTGTATTGTGTGGGGAAAAACACTGTGCCCTTGTTATAAGACACACCGTGCCGGTGTCATGACCACGTGATGAATTAATGCCGAGCTCCGGCCAGGAACTATATTGAAAATGAAAGTAAACACGAGCATAAGTTTTGTTTTGTAAACAGAATTGGCTGAGATGATTAACTGGAGTGATTCGGTGCTCCGGGAGCTTCTCTCCGTTAGATCTGCAGCTCAGATCATCTGACAGCTCACAGGGACTTATGTCCAAGATAAACGGAAGTCTGTGACAGTGCAGAGACCGCCCCTATACCTCCTTTATGCCGCCATGCATAATCTTTAATAAAACGGACATGATTGCGCAACATTACCGCCACGGTCCGAGCTCTTATAAACAACATAGGCTCCCAGATACCGCATCGGCTTTGCGGCAAATTGGCGGCATTGTTTTATGTGAAATTTCTTTTTTTATTTTTTGTGAAATTACCGCCATTA
>SSNS01000072.1:2362765-2422017 GCA_006937985.1 Aphyosemion australe
TGGAGAGGAAATATGAGAGGAGGTTCCTTACGGTGTTTCGTTGGAGGGTGAACAGGAGTTTTATAGGAGCCAGGAGAACTGTACAGGTCAAAATCCAAGGGCGTAGATTTGGCATGGACGGTGGTGACGTGTCCCCACCAATATCCAGCAACGACCAAATAGTCCCCACCAATAATTTGACCGCCTCCGCTAAAAACAACAAGCCATTCAATGTCTCGTTACTCTAGAGGTGCAGAAAGGGTTAAATGACGTTCTCTCCTCGAGTCCTACCGCCGTACCGCATATGGATGGTGTGATTGGCTGTCACGGGAGACTCACGTGAGACAAACTACGCCGTCGCCGGTCGTTAGCAGCACACATACGGTTAGCAGCGCCAAAGCTAGAAGGAAAACGTTGCAGTCATAGAATAGAATAGACTTTATTGATCCCACAGTGGGGAAATCCACTTGTCACAGCAGCACCATCACTCAAAAGGTAATTAGAAGAAGATAAAAAAAACAAGGATACATGTATATACATGTTTGTAAATGAGAAGTGGTTCTCAAACAGTTCACCTGGATAAATAAAGGTAAATAAATAAATAAATAAATATACACATAGTCAGTAATCTAGTATTGTAATCATAGATCACTAAAAAAAAAAAACTCAAATAAAGATAAAAACAAACTTGGTACCAACACTATGCAGCATACTGTAAGAGACACAGACAACAGTGAGAATCCGTTATTGCACAAGTATAGAACACATACTGAATATTGCATTGGTGTTATTGTGTACCAGGATGATACCAGTACAGCTTAAACTGAACAGTTATACACTCTTACAGCAGAGGGGATGAAGGATCTACGATAGCGCTCAGTTTTACATCTGGGATGTCTCAGTCTACCTCTGGAGGAGCTGTCCATGACCTCCACAGTGGAGTGCAGTGGGTGGGAGGGGTTCCTTAAGATGGAGGTCATCTTCCCCAGCATCCTCCTCTCACACGTCTCCTCAACAGAATCCAGTGGGCAGCCCAGAACCGAGCTAGCTTTGGTAGCTAGCTTGTTCAGTCTCTTCCTGTCTCGGTCAGAGCTGCCTACACCCCAGCAGACCACAGCAGAATGAATAACAGAGCCAACAACAGAGTGATAAAAGGATTTTAGCAGCTGGGATTTAACTCTGAAGAACCTCAGCCTCCTCATGAGATGGAGGCGGCTTTGGCCCTTCTTATACAGAGCATCTGTGTTGTGGGACCAGTTCAGTTTACTGTTGAGGTGAACACCCAGGTACTTAAAGGTGTCCACCACCTCAATGTCTGCTCCCTGGATGTTTACTGGTGAGTGAGGAGGAGTGTTTCTCTGGAAGTCAGTCACCATTTTCTTTGTTTTACTGGTGTTCAAGCGAAGGTGGTTACGCTCACACCAGTCCACAAAGTCCATGATGACTGACCTGTAAAGTTAAATGTAAAAAAAAGTATTTACTTAATGAGAGTAGTTTTAGAGGAACTGAGTTAATTGATAGGTTATTTATTTACAAATGTAGACAAAGAAGAAGACAATCAATCTCGTATGAAAAAAAGCATTAAAAATGTCAATAATCGAAGAATCGTGGCACCAGTAATCGAATCGAACCAACAACCATTACCTATGCAAGTTAAATAGCATATATTTATTTGAATTACATGTCATTTATGCTTATGTAATAAACCAAATTATTCAAAATGCATCGTATTTATGTAATTCTTTTCCATTTACTACAAACAATAATGATGCACAAGAACAATCAGATCACCTTGTTGATTCAACAAATTTATTAGCATTAAAGCCTCTTAAATCTCAATATCCATGACATGACAACTCTCATAGGACAGAACATATTGTTGTGGTCCACTTTGAAGTGTTTTTTTTTTCAATGTTAATGCATGTACAAATACTTCCACCTTTCTAATTCATCTCACTCCATCCCCCTTCATCCTACTTTTTTCTCTATCGAGAGTACTACATGGGAGTGACTAAACTGCAGAAAAATTATTTGCATATAAAGCAGCTCATCAGAGCAAAGTGCAAAACTGCCCATCCACCATACATACTCTCCATTTGTGGTCTTTCAGTCTGTTCAGTTTTGTTTATCTGATGGTTTTGTTAAAACTATTGCAATAATGCAACCTAGAGTCTTATTTTGAATGTACACAAGTCAAACTTTTATTTAAACAAATAATGACAAAAATGTTACTTGAAGCTGTACCTTATATCTTAAAGGGATTTTTCCATCATAATTATGTATTTCAATAAAGGTTTGACAGGTATACATTCAAAATAAGTCCCTATGTTGAATTACGGCCGTAGTTTTCCTTCAATATTAGAAAAAAAACTTTACTTGGGTGACAACCGGCTTTGGTATGAACAGAAGCACTTTTTTTAGAACAAATATCTTTTAAGCATTTTAAGCACTAGCTCCCTGAATTTGGAAACAATTGAAGAAACATCTGGTTTGAGATGAGGAACAACATTGCCAGCTAACTCACTTACCCATCTATGAACCCACCTACAAAGCCACACTCATACATCACATTACATCACTCCCCTCTTAAAGGCTTGGAGACAAGAAAAACAAAACTTTACAGATGTACATGTATCAAACAGGTATTTCCCTGATGCACCCTTTGAGAACTAAGAGATCATTTGAACACAAGATCCAGTCTGACTGGGAAATCACAAGAGACAAATTAGGTAGGGGCTGTGTTAGTGCATTACCGTCAGCCAAATCACTGGAGCAATTTGAGTTTCAGTGTCTGTACGTTTGGTGAAAGCTTGGTTAGTCAAGGTCCATCAGGATTTTCTGGTACACCTCAAATGTACGCTTCAGGCTTGTTGGATAGCTTAAGTTGAGTGGATAGATCAGTCCATAGATCAGTCCATAAAGCATCACACATGCATGGCTGACACTCGGCGGGTTATGGAGATCTTCCACGCCTTCCAGCACAACACCAACATCAGCAATGCGTCCATCACCTGGACCATCAGAACTGTGACCCTCTGCTCGGACTGCGTAGATGCCCATGGTCTTCTCTGCAATGTCTGCCTCTGCCTCTCTGGAATCAATGTCCTGGAATATAAAAAGAACAGAACGATGAGCTGTGTGACCTTAACCTGGACCACCAGAATCTAAGCAGCTCATCCTTAGGCCAACTGAGTGTTAATTTGAAGATAAAGCACTGCATATATGCGTTCATGAGAATGAGATGGATGCAAGTTCAAGGTAACAATGACCGTAAGACCTCTGATCACTTCCATAAAGCCTGGGGAAAAAATAGTCATAAGCATGCATTTTGTGTTCATGATTATTCACAACCCAACTCTCAAATTGTGCATTTTTTCGATCAAGGTGACAACAAGTAAAAATCTGAAACAAATCCATTGAAGGAGCAGTCTTGTTCTCACGTGTTTATGAGTTAATTCTCCACTGAGAGAAAGGTTCTGTACTTCTTTTAGGGATTTCCGGGGACTCTGCTGTTTTCCCAATGAAGCCTTTGACCTGCCATAAAAAAATCTGTTAAAACACAAACTAAAAATGCATAGACATATAAAAATACAGAACCCCGCTGGTTTTGTTCAGAGATCAGTGATATAAATACGTAGCCAGTAGCTGTAAGACCCAAACAAGAAACTGGTTATTGATGCAGGGAAAATGGATTGAAGAAAAGGAGGCAAAACTCTCCAACATTCTCTCCCTTTCTTGTAGTCTCTGCCATTTCTACTCACCTCCTCTCTCTCCTAAGCTCTTTTAGGGGTAAGGTTTACGCCTCTCCTATCCAACCCTCTCCAAACATTCTCATTTATTCCATCTTCTCTCTTTCTCTCCTCCTTTCCATCCTCATTGGAATAATACACTTGAAACAAATCATGCTTCCAAATACACTACTTTATAACTTACCTCGACATCTGACTTTGGCTTTACTGACTGCCGCAGATCCTCGGATGCCTTTTGAAAGAGAAAAACAATTATCCCATTGTTTGTGTCTATGGACACCAATCCTAAATATAATACAAGGTATTCTAATGGAAGAAGACAGAAATTACATTATCTTTCTAAACTACAATGTGGGGGGGGGGAAATAAAAAAACAAGACCTAATTTGACACCTTTTTAAAATCCCATGCTCAATGTATTTGTGAAGTTACTGGTGAGATATGTGAGTATGAGAGAAATAAAGATACAGAAGGACAGAGGGAGTGAACAACAGTGACAGAACAGGGGGGAGAAAAAGAGACAAATAAGAGAGTAGGGTGGAGACACAACAAGTGTGAGAGGAAGATAGAGTGAAATGGAGAACATCTGATCAGTCTTATATTTGTTAGAATTCCAATGAACATGTCCACATACTTCCCATATCTTCAAAGAAGACAAGAAGGCTTCCTTCTGTGTGATGTTCTCAAGGTGCTGGAGTTCATAAGCAGACAGTCCACAACATGTATCCTATGATACCCCCTAAACAAACACAGTAGTAACCAGCTGATCAGAACCAAGAATCAAAATAGCCTGACATTATCTGAAAGGCATTTCTTGCTAAACACTTCCAAAAACATATATCACTACAATTAAAACTGCTGGGTCATAAGAATGATGAAGTGTCTGAGTCCTCACCTTGTTTAGGCGAGAGATGCCATCCATGGCATCGTGGGGCCATTTAGGTGCCACCCATCCAACTTTATCCTCAGGCTTCTCTGGATCAAGTGGATTTACTTCCTACAAAGTGACAGTTCTACCACCATTTGCATTTTGGGAATTTTTCATTCTAAACAACTCAGTGGACTCAATAATACTATTGGTGGTCAAGGTCAATGTATCCCCATTTCCATCCCATTCTCATGAACGCCACATGTCATCAGTTACATCTAGATGGAAATGAATTACATCTGGCAAAAAGGACATTAGGCAGACATACATACCACGTATTTTTTAACCAGTGTGTCCAGGTCTTCATTGAGGTTGATGCTCAGACAGCTCAGCACCCAATCTCGCCTCACGTTGATGTCTTCATTCTGAAGAAAAAAAACCAAAACAAGTTATAATTCCATGCTTGTCAGTGTTGGAGATATACTAACACACAGGTGCTGAGGCTAACAAAGTCACTGACAGTTCCCTACTTGACCACCCCATCACCTTGTTTTACTCTACTCAGGTGAAGCTCACAAAGGTGTAAGCCCATTAAATAAACAGTAATTATGAAAAGGGCCAGAAAAACATTTAACATATGAGCTGTCTATACAGCTGAGTCGCACAAACCATTTGTTTATCAGATAAGACAAAAAAAAAAAAAACCTACATTATCCATCTGGGCCATAATCGCTGTGATCTTTCTTCCTGCTGCTCCACCTTTAGATTTAAAAACCTTGATCAGGTTATCGGTCTAATGGTCCAGTTCTCCAAGGAATTTGGAGGTCAGAGGTACAGGTGTCAGTCATATAAACTCCAAGTTAATCTGTAAAAGACAACACAGACAGGATAGAGATTTTAACAGTTTGTAAAGAATGTCATTGATAGACCAAGTTATTACACTTCAGATTCAGACTTACCTCACTGACATCAAACAGTGCTGGCCATCTGCTTTGGAACTCTGGAATTGGAGTTTTTTTTTTAAACTGTATATCCAATCATTAATACTTTTAACATGCTTACTCTAAACATTTCAGCTTGATTTTGAAAACCACTTTAACGTCACATGAACTGTAAATTAATATGAACTACATTTAAAATGCTACATTTTGATGTGTACACCTTTTAATTTATACTTACAAAATATATGGTGCCACATGGAGGTGAGAACACAAGATTGGAGAATGAGAAAAATACCCCAAGAGCTAGGTATCTGAAAAAAAGAATATAAGTGAAAAGAGAAAAAAAAGTTTAATTGTAGATTTCCATGAATCACAGAAAAGCCATATTTTGCAATTAAACTGCAGAATTTAGTCCAAAGGTAACAAGTTTGCACCTTCCAAAACAACCCCATGAAGTTCTCAAATGTAACTTTAAGCAAACTGTAAATTAATGCTACAGAGCTTACCTTGTTACAAATTTAATAGGCTAAATGTTATGGACAAAATGAATGCTTACTTAACTACTGATGTTACAAGTAGTCCTTTTAACCGTCATGATAACATGAAAAAGCTAATAGTTCGTTTAATCCAGTATCAAGCTGTATAATCAAGCTAGCAAAAATGCCGTGAAATAGCTAGCTTGTTAGCTATGATGCTAGCGGGAAACTGTATTGTCCTGTAAAGCGACGTGACCAAGCTATAACTGCATAAAATAATCACCAACTACATAAATGCAAGCACTCGACACGCAAGCTAATAATATTCATTGTGTACATACACGACACCCCCTTAGAGAGAATGCTACACCTACCATCACACGGAGAATGCTATCCACAAGGTCCTGAGAGCTGGCGCGCGTGCAGAGGAAGTGCAAGCCATCGTTTCCGGTTTCCCAAAATCACTTTTCATTACTTCTATGTAAACAAATTACATAAATTTTAAAAAACAAAATCTTGTTAGTTTTACAGCTTCTTTTATTTAAACCATGTTAGTAAGTATTAACTATTTACATTTAATACCTATTAAATTTGATTAAATTATGTAGATTGTAATTAATTTTATTGCATACATTTAAATAATATGAGTTTTTAAATAAAATAAAATAGATAAAAATGCATAAAAATTAACTCTGGCATGAATCATTTCTGTGAGTGTTGGCTAAAATGATGAAGGTCTAATTATGGATTAAAAAGAGTCTGAAAGCTAAACTCATTGGGATTTCTAATTGGAAATAAATATTTTTGACACAATTTCATATAATTTAAGGAATTCTTTGCAGCTTTTTGTCACTTGGGACACCTGTCAACAGAAACAGCTTCCAGGCAGGTCCTCCTCCTGGCACACGCTAGTAGACAGAGACATAACCCTGACTGCAGTGAGATAGCATCATTCAGCAATACGCCATTATCCCTCTTTACCATTCTTTCCCTTGACTCCACTAGACTTTAATCATTTATTAATTTCCCTTGTGGTCTGAGGGAAGGCATCATGGTCTGAATTTAAACAGGCAAGATCAGAGGATTGGGATGTCACTTTCTCATATGAGAAAGAATAAGGAATGTGGAGCTTTCATCCCAGCACTGAGCCAAACCTACCATGGGCAGGCATGTCAATACAGAATACAAACCAAGCAAGGTTACCTGAGGCCAATTTAAGTCAATCTTTGTAAGTGGGCTCATTAATGGAGCAATAATAAGCTTACTGTAGTTAAATTCTTTGCCTGCAACAAGAAATAAAACAAAAATCACGTTTTTAGATATGAGGTGGACTAAACTACAAGCTGTTATGGCGAATCTGCAAACAAGCGAGGTTTTGAATGCAAACACGATCACGGAACACTCACCCCTCCCCAAACCCGCGATGCCGGACGACACGAGATAGCGCTAAACACCTGTCGCCATTTTCTAGGTCCAAACGTTTGCTGTCCGTGACTTCAAATGGTGTTTTTCTTTTTGGGACTCTGGTAGTTTGTCCTAAAGTTGAAGTGGTATCAGCCGGCTGTTTCTCCTTCTCTGACATTATTGAGCAGATAACTTCTCACACCAGTGGTGTTCTGTTGCTAAATACAAAGGTGTGTAATGAGTGGAGGACCCAGGGAAGTGAGGCAGTTTGGCGAGACTGACAACCGGATGGTCCAATAGTTGCTTTCTGTCCAAAACGTGTTGTTGGTGGAGGCTTTTAGACAAATGCGACAGAACCACTTTATTAATTTTTTCCTTTTTTTTAATGTCCACAATATATTTATAGCTATACTATGTTAGAACGTTGTTAATAGGCATGAAAAACATTTTTTTAAGCTAACATGTTTTCCAAATTTGCTATTGCAGCTTTAAATGGTAAATGGCCAATATTTTATATAGCGCCTTCCAGAGTCCTAGAACCCCCTAAGGTGCTTTACAACACAATCAGTTATTCACCCATTCACGCACACGTTCACACCCTGGTGGTGACAAGCTACATTGTAGCTACAGCTGCCCTGAGGCGCAATGATGGAGGCGAGGCTGCCGTACACTGGTGCCACTGGTCCCTCCAACCATAGACAAACACTAGATTATGAATGCGGGAGTTGAGGGCGTAGCTAAATGGCGGCCATCTTACTTCAGACAGCAGACGCTCTGCTTTCAATGGTAGCAGATGGAAGGTGAGTGAACAGCTCAAACATAAACACNCCCAGAAGCCTTTGCGTGGTGACGTCAACTGTAGAATACCCTATTAGTAATTCTCACTTCCTGATATAGTCCCGCGCTGATCACGTGGGCCAGACGTCCAGTGTGGGGCATGATGGGAAGTGGAGTCTGGATGTTGGGCTGAGGGGAATGAAGACTGGGGATGGGTTATTGAGGCTGGATTAGGACTGGAGGTGGAGGAGAACTGAGGAGATCAGAACAGGGTTGTGACAGAAACTCTCAGGATGTCCAGGATGACTGAGAATAAGTGAAACTATGTAGCTGCTGTTAACCATATAACAGATTTAAAATATTAAAACTCTCAACAAACTAAATAGTGCAGAAAAGCAAAAAATAATCTCACAACTTTGCGTGTTGAAATTTATTATTATTACCAACCAGCCAGCCAGCCAGCCAGCCAGCCAGCCAGGAAGGATGCAGTTTCCATCACTTTCACAGAGTGTTTACTTTTTTGCCTCTGCACAGTGAGAGAGGGGAGGGGGGAGACGCGCTGCTGCACTCAGGGTCTCTGTGGCTGCAGGAGGAGCTACAGGTGATCAGCAGGTTTAGTCGGCTCTGAAAGGCGCTCATCAGAATTTGCACATCACGTTTTTTCCGTTAAAGTCATACTTTAGAACGCCTCCGCAGCTGCATATTTTCCATGATTGCACGGTATGCCCAACCCTAATATACACATCTGTATTGTGTGGGGAAAAACACTGTGCCCTTGTTATAAGACACACCGTGCCGGTGTCATGACCACGTGATGAATTAATGCCGAGCTCCGGCCAGGAACTATATTGAAAATGAAAGTAAACACGAGCATAAGTTTTGTTTTGTAAACAGAATTGGCTGAGATGATTAACTGGAGTGATTCGGTGCTCCGGGAGCTTCTCTCCGTTAGATCTGCAGCTCAGATCATCTGACAGCTCACAGGGACTTATGTCCAAGATAAACGGAAGTCTGTGACAGTGCAGAGACCGCCCCTATACCTCCTTTATGCCGCCATGCATAATCTTTAATAAAACGGACATGATTGCGCAACATTACCGCCACGGTCCGAGCTCTTATAAACAACATAGGCTCCCAGATACCGCATCGGCTTTGCGGCAAATTGGCGGCATTGTTTTATGTGAAATTTCTTTTTTTATTTTTTGTGAAATTACCGCCATTACATGTTTTACCTCGCGCACCCCCTAGCAGCAGCTCACACTTCGGGAATCCCTGTCCTAGATTATTGCTGTCTGTGAGCTGCTGTGATTTTGAAGTTAAAAATAAACCAAGAAAGCTATGAACAGCCTCATTTTGCACCATAAAAACGCTACTCTATATTAGCTTTACTTAATTGTTATGTGGTTACTTAGGTCCATGTTATTAGGAATGTTGGCTAAAATAGGCCAACAATGGCTCAAAAACAAAGCTGAATGCACAGGAACAAGCATTACACGTTCTTGTATTCTGGAGGTGAAGCTTGGGGGTGGGGGGTGGGGGGGGTGATTAGGTATATTCATAAGTAGCTCGCTCATTAAGTTAAAGTTATCCGCAGGATCAGAGGTAGGCATTGTCCTGTGGTTTCAGGCACCTGGTTGTGTTACATCACCAGGTAACTAGTTCAAGATTTAATTTTTATCCAATTTCTCACAATAAATCAAATATGTTTTTATCTAAATTTTGGTGAAGATTTATATAAAAACAAATAATTGTCAAATAGACAAAATAACAAAAATGAAAGTCATCACCACTTCAGATCTGATTACTTTTACTCTTTCACTGAATATTATCAAGAACATTTTCAAGTTCTTGTGGTTCCTTTACAAAACTGTCCTAGCTGGCTGGATAATTAACTCCCAATGGACAGAAAATGTAAATAAAAGAGGAAATTGAATAACGAGCTAGCTTGTCTTCAAAGGTCTTGCTTGAAATGTTTTCAGAATTACAACACAGCTACATCTAAGACTTAGAGATGTATCTGAAAGAAAAAGCATAGATTCAAAGATAAACAGGAAACAGATTGATCCTGGATGTGTTAGAGATGTCCCCTAATATTTGCCCACATCACGACAAAATGTTTCTACAGTGTTTAGTTTAGAGTAGTGTCAGTCAGACCAGAAAGCTCACTGCAATCTGGAATTTTTTTAAATTCAAGTGTACCTTCATATTTTAACAATAAGCCTTTAATTTTACATTTTACCTTTAATTTGACTCATGGTTGTCTAACGTTGTATAGCGTCAAATTACAACAAGAGTTGTCTCTAGGCACTTCACAAAGTAAACATTCCGATTGAGTTCAGTTCATTATGCCAAATAGTTAAAAGTGTCCTATATAAGGAACTCACTAGAGTGCATCGAGTCACTGACTTGTTCCAGAGACTTTACAGCAATCATCATACTAAGTAAGCATGTAGCGACAGTGGAGAGGAAAACTCCCTTTTAACAGGAAGAAACCTCTAGCATTTTAGTCCCTATTCTTCATCTGTTTTGTTTCAATAATGAATCCATTGGTTAAGCTGAATATTGCAGCTTTTCTTTTAGAGGCTCACGGAGGAAGATAGTTCGTTTGCTTTTATTCGGTTTTTCCTGACTTATCAAGATGTGGAAGTTTTGACCGCTCTGCCCACGGGTCAGCAGTAAAACTTGTATGTTGGCTGAATATATGTTTTAGTTGTTTTTTATTCAGCTGTGTGATTGGTAAATGTTAGACTAAAGCACACAGACACACTTAGGAAGATCCATTTATTTGTATGGGAATTCCTGCCTTGCCATTAAAAGCCCAACATAGCTCATAGGAATTAGTTTGCCATCTAGATAAAAGAAAAATAGAGGGGAGGTTTAAGTAACCACTCAATGGGAGAACACACCTCAAAGAATTGGGGCTTCCTTCATGTTGTCCATTTATCATGCCCATGAAGCTGCTACAGAGCAGAGGTCATGTGACATGATTTCCTGTATGTTAGGGCACAGAAACCCCTCTAACTGATGTACATCCTGCTGGGCAGTGATTTATGGCACATGCAGCAGTTGGGCATGAGCAGTGATGCAGTTTCTATTGCACTGATTTTGAAAAAAATATGTTGCACCTAAAGAATCTCTTCCACTGAGTAGTGTTGTGAAACCGCTCAACTCACTTTCAAACTGAAAGGAAATTCTTGCCAGTTTGAGCCCAACACACAGTTTACTGTAACGCCCTGTTCTCTGCGTGAGAAAAATCATCGATTCCATGTCTCTGTGACTCCTTTATTATGGAACAGTTTGCATAGTTAACTGCATGGATGCTTTTACAGTTTTTCTCCATTGGTTTGGCGCTTTTCTTGAAACAGAAATGACATTCTCAAAATAACATGGACAAACCTCCAAACCTCTTGGCAAATGTTCACAACAGAATGGCATTTCTCATTCATTTAATCAAACGGCAAATGCCTTAGTACATGTCTCAATTGTCTCAGTGCATCTTTGCAAATGATTAAGTACAAGTAGCCTACAGTTATACAGTTAGCCCACATTTAGCACATTTTCCAAATGAATAGATCTTGTAGATTTAAACTGATTAGTTGATTCTCAGTCCAATGATCATTCTCTCCAAAACATGTCAGCATGATTTCATTGTATAAGTACTCGCATGCACAACTGTCTGTTCAGTTGTCAAAATTGGTCAAGAACATAGTACCATGAATACCATATATGAATTTCTTTGAATATTTGATACATTGATGACAGTCACTGACAGTCAGGTGAAACTAGACTATAAATATAAACACAATAAGCATCTCCACAATAGACCGGGTTTTGAAGCAGCATCAGATGACAATGAAACAAATCTACAAGGTACCATTTGAGAGGAACTCTGACAGAGTGAAGGAGCTGTGGTACCAGTATGTAAATGTAAGTCAGTTACTGGTTGTCTCTCATTATAACCTTACCTGTAATCACAGTAAGCAGTAGTTCACTTATTTGGTTTCAGTACCTCCTTTTCCTGATTTCAGAATCAATATTTGCTTCATCTGACTTCAACAATTTCAACAGAAAACCGCAGTTTACTGTATTATACAATTATCATTATGATACTTATATCATACATCATTGTATATTGTTGGTCCTCTGCCATAGTGACAAAACATCTAAACATTTTGTATGGCAGTACTCACACAATGCCAAAGGGACGATGTGTTTTGGGGGCACTGACTATTCAGATTAGAAAGGAATGTAGTTTTGACACATGAGTGAACTGTTTTAGGAGAGATATGAGCTTTTGCAGGTGAACCATGTTGTTGTGATCAACCATCCAGGTTTATTTTGACAAAAGCACCAAGAATGATGAGAATGTCCGATCTGTGTCGAGAAATGAGCCAAAGCCATTGAGAAGGATCTTTGCCATTTTTGAGACACTGACTGTTTAAATGAGAAAGGGATTTAGATTGAAGCCTGACCTAACAGTTCTGGAAGAGATATGAGCTTTTGCTGGTGAGCTATAGTGTTGTGAACATTTGCCAAGAGGTTTGGAGGTTTGTCCATGTTATTTTGAGAATGTCATTTCTGTTTCAAGAAATGGGCCAAACCAATGGAGAAAAACTGTAAAAGGCAGGTGAAACATTTTTGTGACTTTTTCCAGAGATTTTGTTTTATTGAGATTTTTTTTATTGTTAGATTCAGTCTTTCAGCTGTTTTCTAATGATTTTATTGCACACGGTCTTATTTAATTATATAGTGCCTTATGACTGTAAGTCTGTAAAATAAAATCTTGATTAATAAACTAATTACTCTTCATGAGCCTTTTAATGTTAGTCATAAACACAACTGTATAGGCTCAACTGAAGGAAACACTGCTTAGATGTCATGTGTGTTATTAGAACCAGGAGTCTGCATGCCAATTGATCCTGCAGTTGTCATGGCAACATGAACTACTAAACCTCTGCGCAGCTGCTCTGGATGCTCCTGAACAGCTGGGGGGCTATTGCTGTGAAAGGATTTCAGAAAATTGGTCTTTTGGTCCTCCCTTTACACCTTAACCCAAAGTTCCAGCCAGTAAGCCAATGAGCATTTTGGAATCTTGAAGATTTCATTGTTATCTGCCAAGAAATGGAAATTTCTTCGAAGGTTTAGGCAGAAAGTTGTGACTATAAGCACATTCTTGTAGCTTTCTTAAAATCTGTTTGACCGTTGCTAAGTGAGCTGTGAAACTGAGTTTAAGTGTATCAGAGCATATTACATTGTAGAATTTAGCTTGTGTTCAAAACTGAGGAACATGAAGTGTTTTTCAGAAAATCCTTCTGACATAAAGCATCTCAGTTTTATTCTTGACAGCTTCAGCACCTTCCAGAATGAGGTGTTTCAGGGCTCTGTAGCTTTAAGAAAAACAAGCTGTTGGCCACGCCCACCCATCCCCTGATTGGCAGAGTATTTATCATATGTGAAAATGAAAAATGAAGTGTCACATCCCTAGTTTGGCAAGCCATCCTATATATGAATAGGCCATGACCCATAGCCAGATCTCAGTCGTGGGGCAGAGTCTTTCAAACTGTCTCCACGTGCTCTTGGACAACAAACATGATATCCTCACCGCTACAGATGTCAGTCAATGGGGCGGTCCGCCATACACTGTCAAATAAGATGCAAATATGTCCTTTTTCTAAATGAAGGACATAAGTACCTCTATCTGCTCTTCACGCAAAGAAAATCCCAAGTGTAAATCTTAAGTTGATGCTACAGCCGCTGCCATCTTAGTTGTTCTGCTTCGTCGCATCATCTTGCCTACCAAACCAATAGAGAGCTGTGATTGGCATAACACAAAACTGCTCAGGCCAATAGCAGACCTGCTGAGGCTCCATTGGAGCATGGCTAGACCAACATGCAGAGAAAATCATTTTGCTTCAGCTACAGTCTGTCTAGTTTTCTAGGCGATCACATCCCTGCTTTCTCCACCAACAGCAATATACAGTAGTTAGAGTACCATGTCACAGCCAAATGATTTAAATCCATAAGTTGTTGCTGGTCACGCCCACCCATCCCCCACTCAGGCTGCCATAAGCTGAAGAGCTCCGATACAGCCGCTGAATAGAAGAGAGGACATTGTCATGGTTTTGGGGATAACTTTGACCCACATAAAATATGAAACTCACAGAAGACAAAAGGATCAATGATATTGGTTTGATTTACAAGATAATAAGGGAATCAGGATGGTCCAGATCAGGACTGGAGAATGGTTACTGGAAGAGAGAGCAGGGTTAGCGAAGTTGGGAACTGGATGTATGGGAATTGGTAACTGGAGAGTATTCTTACGGCATGATGAAGACCAGTACTGTGGAGGGAGCGAGGATCCAGAGCAGTATGTTGGAACAGAGGAAGGCAGGCTCTGCGATAATGTTGAGGTGAGTATGTTAATGGCTGGTAATTGGAGAGGAAATATGAGAGGAGGTTCCTTACGGTGTTTCGTTGGAGGGTGAACAGGAGTTTTATAGGAGCCAGGAGAACTGTACAGGTCAAAATCCAAGGGCGTAGATTTGGCATGGACGGTGGTGACGTGTCCCCACCAATATCCAGCAACGACCAAATAGTCCCCACCAATAATTTGACCGCCTCCGCTAAAAACAACAAGCCATTCAATGTCTCGTTACTCTAGAGGTGCAGAAAGGGTTAAATGACGTTCTCTCCTCGAGTCCTACCGCCGTACCGCATATGGATGGTGTGATTGGCTGTCACGGGAGACTCACGTGAGACAAACTACGCCGTCGCCGGTCGTTAGCAGCACACATACGGTTAGCAGCGCCAAAGCTAGAAGGAAAACGTTGCAGTCATAGAATAGAATAGACTTTATTGATCCCACAGTGGGGAAATCCACTTGTCACAGCAGCACCATCACTCAAAAGGTAATTAGAAGAAGATAAAAAAAACAAGGATACATGTATATACATGTTTGTAAATGAGAAGTGGTTCTCAAACAGTTCACCTGGATAAATAAAGGTAAATAAATAAATAAATAAATATACACATAGTCAGTAATCTAGTATTGTAATCATAGATCACTAAAAAAAAAAAACTCAAATAAAGATAAAAACAAACTTGGTACCAACACTATGCAGCATACTGTAAGAGACACAGACAACAGTGAGAATCCGTTATTGCACAAGTATAGAACACATACTGAATATTGCATTGGTGTTATTGTGTACCAGGATGATACCAGTACAGCTTAAACTGAACAGTTATACACTCTTACAGCAGAGGGGATGAAGGATCTACGATAGCGCTCAGTTTTACATCTGGGATGTCTCAGTCTACCTCTGGAGGAGCTGTCCATGACCTCCACAGTGGAGTGCAGTGGGTGGGAGGGGTTCCTTAAGATGGAGGTCATCTTCCCCAGCATCCTCCTCTCACACGTCTCCTCAACAGAATCCAGTGGGCAGCCCAGAACCGAGCTAGCTTTGGTAGCTAGCTTGTTCAGTCTCTTCCTGTCTCGGTCAGAGCTGCCTACACCCCAGCAGACCACAGCAGAATGAATAACAGAGCCAACAACAGAGTGATAAAAGGATTTTAGCAGCTGGGATTTAACTCTGAAGAACCTCAGCCTCCTCATGAGATGGAGGCGGCTTTGGCCCTTCTTATACAGAGCATCTGTGTTGTGGGACCAGTTCAGTTTACTGTTGAGGTGAACACCCAGGTACTTAAAGGTGTCCACCACCTCAATGTCTGCTCCCTGGATGTTTACTGGTGAGTGAGGAGGAGTGTTTCTCTGGAAGTCAGTCACCATTTTCTTTGTTTTACTGGTGTTCAAGCGAAGGTGGTTACGCTCACACCAGTCCACAAAGTCCATGATGACTGACCTGTAAAGTTAAATGTAAAAAAAAGTATTTACTTAATGAGAGTAGTTTTAGAGGAACTGAGTTAATTGATAGGTTATTTATTTACAAATGTAGACAAAGAAGAAGACAATCAATCTCGTATGAAAAAAAGCATTAAAAATGTCAATAATCGAAGAATCGTGGCACCAGTAATCGAATCGAACCAACAACCATTACCTATGCAAGTTAAATAGCATATATTTATTTGAATTACATGTCATTTATGCTTATGTAATAAACCAAATTATTCAAAATGCATCGTATTTATGTAATTCTTTTCCATTTACTACAAACAATAATGATGCACAAGAACAATCAGATCACCTTGTTGATTCAACAAATTTATTAGCATTAAAGCCTCTTAAATCTCAATATCCATGACATGACAACTCTCATAGGACAGAACATATTGTTGTGGTCCACTTTGAAGTGTTTTTTTTTTCAATGTTAATGCATGTACAAATACTTCCACCTTTCTAATTCATCTCACTCCATCCCCCTTCATCCTACTTTTTTCTCTATCGAGAGTACTACATGGGAGTGACTAAACTGCAGAAAAATAATTTGCATATAAAGCAGCTCATCAGAGCAAAGTGCAAAACTGCCCATCCACCATACATACTCTCCATTTGTGGTCTTTCAGTCTGTTCAGTTTTGTTTATCTGATGGTTTTGTTAAAACTATTGCAATAATGCAACCTAGAGTCTTATTTTGAATGTACACAAGTCAAACTTTTATTTAAACAAATAATGACAAAAATGTTACTTGAAGCTGTACCTTATATCTTAAAGGGATTTTTCCATCATAATTATGTATTTCAATAAAGGTTTGACAGGTATACATTCAAAATAAGTCCCTATGTTGAATTACGGCCATAGTTTTCCTTCAATATTAGAAAAAAAACTTTACTTGGGTGACAACTGGCTTTGGTATGAACTGAAGCACTTTTTTTTAGAACAAATATCTTTTAAGCATTTTAAGCACTAGCTCCCTGAATTTGGAAACAATTGAAGAAACATCTGGTTTGAGATGAGGAACAACATTGCCAGCTAACTCACTTACCCATCTATGAACCCACCTACAAAGCCACACTCATACATCACATTACATCACTCCCCTCTTAAAGGCTTGGAGACAAGAAAAACAAAACTTTACAGATGCACATGTATCAAACAGGTATTTCCCTGATGCACCCTTTGAGAACTAAGGGATCATTTGAACACAAGATCCAGTCTGACTGGGAAATCACAAGAGACAAATTAGGTAGGGGCTGTGTTAGTGCATTACCGTCAGCCAAATCACTGGAGCAATTTGAGTTTCAGTGTCTGTACGTTTGGTGAAAGCTTGGTTGAGCCAAGGTCCATCAGGATTTTCTGGTACACCTCAAATGTACGCTTCAGGCTTGTTGGATAGCTTAAGTTGAGTGGATAGATCAGTCCATAGATCAGTCCATAAAGCATCACACATGCATGGCTGACACTCGGCAGGTTATGGAGAACTTCCACGCCTTCCAGCACAACACCAACATCAGCAATGCATCCATCACCTGGACCATCAGAACCGGGACCCTCTGCTCGGACTGCATAGATGCACATGGTCTTCTCTGCAATGTCTGCCTCAGCCTCTCTGGGATCAATGTCCTGGAATATAAAAAGAACAGAACGATGAGCTGTGTGACCTTAACCTGGACCACCAGAATCTAAGCAGCTCATCCTTAGGCCAACTGAGTGTTAATTTGAAGATAAAGCACTGCATATATGCGTTCATGAGAATGAGATGGATGCAAGTTCAAGGTAACAGTGACCTTAAGACCTCTGATCACTTCCATAAAGCCTGGGGGAAAAAATAGTCATAAGCATGCATTTTGTGTTCATGTTTATTCACAACCCAACTCTCAAATTGTGCATTTTTTTGATCAAGGTGACAACAAGTAAAAGTCTGAAACAAATCCATTGAAGGAGCAGTCTTGTTCTCACGTGTTTATGGGTTAATTCTCCACTGAGAAAAAGGTTCTGTACTTCTTTTAGGGATTTCCGGGGACTCTGCTGTTTTCCCAATGAAGCCTTTGACCTGCCATAAAAAATCTGTTAAAACACAAACTAAAAATGCATAGATATATAAAAATACAGAACCAACAACCCCCACTGGTTTTGTTCAGAGATCAGTGATATAAATACGTAGCCAGTAGCTGTAAGACCCAAACAAGAAACTGGTTATTGATGCAGGGAAAATGGAATGAAGAAAAGGAGGCAAACCTCTGCAACATTCTCTCCCTTTCTTGTAGTCTCTGCCATTTCTACTCACCTCCTCTCTCTCCTAAGCTCTTTTAGGGGTAATGTTTACGCCTCTCCTATCCAACCCTCTCCACACATTCTCATTTATTCCATCTTCTCTCTTTCTCTCCTCCTTTCCATCCTCATTGGAATAAAACACTTGACACAAATCATGCTTCCAAATACACTACTTTATAACTTACCTCGACATCTGACTTTGGCTTTACTGACTGCCGCAGATCCTCAGATGCCTTTTGAAAGAGAAAAACAATTATCCCATTGTTTGTGTCCATGGACACCAATCCTAAATATAATACAAGGTATTCTAATGGAAGAAGACAGAAATTACATTATCTTTCTAAACTACAATGTGGGGGGAAAAAAATAAAAAAAACAAGACCTAATTTGACACCTTTTTAAAATCCCATGCTCAATGTATTTGTGAAGTTACTGGTGAGATATGTGAGTATGAGAGAAATAAAGATACAGAAGGACAGAGGGAGAGGACAGTAGGGAACAACAGTGACAGAACAGGGGGGAGAAAAAGAGACCAAGAGGAGAGTAGGGTGGAGACACAAAAAGTGTGAGAGGAAGATAGAGTGAAATGGAGAACATCTGATCAGTCTTATATTTGTCAGAATTCCAATGAACATGTTCACATACTTCCCATATCTTCAAAGAAGACAAGAAGGCTTCCTTCTGTGTGATGTTCTCAAGGTGCTGGAGTTCATAAGCAGACAGTCCACAACATGTATCCTATGATACCCCCTAAACAAAAACAGTAGTAACCAGCTGATCAGAACCAAGAATCAAAATAGCCTGACATTATCTGAAAGGCATTTCTTGCTAAACACTTCCAAAAACATATATCACTACAATTAAAACTGCTGGGTCATAAGAACGATGAAGTGTCTGAGTCCTCACCTTGTTGTTTAGGCGAGAGATGCCGTCCATGGCATCGTGGGGCCATTTAGGTGCCACCCATCCAACTTTATCCTCAGGCTTCTCTGGATCAAGTGGATTTACTTCCTACAAAGTGACAGTTCTACCACCATTTGCATTTTGGGAATTTTTCATTCTAAACAACTCAGTGGACTCAATAATACTATTGGTGGTCAAGGTCAATGTATCCCCATTTCCATCCCATTCTCATGAACGCCACATGTCATCAGTTACATCTAGATGGAAATGAATTACATCTGGCAAAAAGGACATTAGGCAGACATACATACCACATATTCTTAAACCAGTGTGTCCAGGTTTTCATTGAGGTAGATGCTCAGACAGCTCAGCACACAATCTCGCCTCACGTTGATGTCTTCATTCTGAAGAAAAAAAACAAAACAAGTTATAATTCCATGCTTGTCAGTGTTGGAGATATACTAACACACAGGTGCTAAGCTAACAAAGTCACTGACAGTTCCCTACTTGACCACCCCATCACCTTGTTTTACTCTACTCAGGTGAAGCTCACAAAGGTGTAAGCCCATTAAATAAACAGTAATTATGAAAAGGGCCAGAAAAACATTTAACATATGAGCTGTCCTATACAGCTGAGTCGCACAAACCATTTGTTTAACAGATAAGACCAAAAAAAAAAAAAAACCTACATTATCCAATTGGGCCATAATGGCTGTGATCTTTCTTCCTGCTGCTCCACCTTTAGATTTAAAAACCTTGATCAGGTTATCGGTCTGATGGTCCAGTTCTCCAAGGAATTTGGAGGTCAGAGGTACAGGTGTCAGTCGTATAAACTCCAAGTTAATCTGTAAAAGACAACACAGACAGGATAGAGATTTTAACAGTTTGTAAAGAATGTCATTGATAGACCAAGTTATTACACTTCAGATTCAGACTTACCTCACTGACATCAAACAGTGCTGGCCATCTGCTTTGGAACTCTGGAATTGGAGTTTTTTTTTTAATTGTAAATCCAATCATTAATACTTTTAACATGCTTACTCTAAACATTTCAGCTTGATTTTGAAAACCATTTTAACGTCACATGAACTGTAAATTAATATGAACTACATTTAAAATGCTACGTTTTGATGTGTACACCTTTTAATTTATACTTACAAAATATATGTTGCCACATGGAGGTGAGAACACAAGATTGGAGAATGAGAAAAATAGCCCAAGAGCTAGGTATCTGAAAAAAAGAATATAAGTGAAAAGAGAAAAAAAAGTTTAATTGTAGATTTCCATGAATCACAGAAAAGCCATATTTTGCAATTAAACTGCAGAATTTAGTCCAACGGTAACAAGTTTGCACCTTCCAAAAAAACCCCATGAAGTTCTCAAATGTAACTTTAAGCAAACTGTAAATTAATGCTACAGAGCTTACCTTGTTACAAATTTAATAGGCTAAATGTTGTGGACAAAATGAATGCTTACTTAACTACTGATGTTACAAGTAGTCCTTTTAACCGTCATGATAACATGAAAAAGCTAATAGTTCGTTTAATCCAGTATCAAGCTGTATAATCAAGCTAGCAAAAATGCCGTGAAATAGCTAGCTTGTTAGCTATGATGCTAGCGGGAAACGGTATTGTCCTGTAAAGCGACGTGACCAAGCTATAACTGCATAAAATAATCACCAACTAGATAAATGCAAGCACTCGACACGCAAGCTAATAATATTCATTGTGTACATACACGACACCCCCTTAGAGAGAATGCTACACCTATCATCACACGGAGAATGCTATCCACAAGGTCCTGAGAGCTGGCGCGCGTGCAGAGGAAGTGCAAGCCATCGTTTCCGGTTTCCCAAAATCACTTTTCATTACTTCTATGTAAACAAATTACATAAATATTAAAAAACAAAATCTTGTTTGTTTTACAGCTTCTTTTATTTAAACCATGTTAGTAAGTATTAACTATTTACATTTAATACGTATTAAATTTGATTAAATTATGTAGATTGTAATTGATTTTATTGCATACATTTAAATAATATGAGTTTTTAAATAAAATAAAATAGATAAAATTGCATAAAAATTAACTCTGGCATGAATCATTTCTGTGAGTGTGGGCGGTATGCTCGGGAGCGGGGTGGTTTATTTGGAAGTTGGGAGATACTGGTCTGCCCGTGTTCAGTTTGCGGACCTTGATGGGGATGGAGGACAGGCGTCGAGTGCGGGCTTTGTTGTGCTACCTGCGTGCCATTGGAGCTTATGTGAGGCTGTCACGTCATTTGGTTGTGTGTGGATGGTGCTGTGGCAGCAATGTAGCCTGTCTACTCCAGTGAAGAAGAAGAAGACTCAGCTGCAGTGATTGTCTCAGCGTCTCCGTTTGCCCTCCAAAGTGCCTGCAGAAGAAAACAAAAGCCAAAACAACAAACCTCTGGATCCTGACAGACATTCCATGCTAATTTCAATTTTTTGACTTTGACTTTTTGGAAAGGCTCATTTTAGGCACACAATTCCGTAATCTAATGACAGAAAACAAATGGATGTTTTTTCACATTTGGAAGACAGCAGTAGCTCAGGAGGTAGAGCGGGTTGTCCAGTAATCGGTAGGTTGCAGGTTCGATCCCGGCTCCCATCAAAGAATTCTGCTGTTGTGTCCTTGGGCATGACTCTTAACCTGCCTTGCCTGCTGGTGGGGGTCAGAGGGACCGGTGGCGCCAGTGTACGGCAGGCCTCACCTCTGTCAGTGCGCCCCAGGGCAGCTGTGGCTACACTGTAGCTCATACCCACCAGCGTGTGAATGTGTGAATGACTGATTGTATTGTGAAGCGCCTTGGGGGGTTGTAGAACCCTAAAGCTAGATTTATACTTCTCCGTCAGCTCCTCGGGCTAGAGACGCATTTGCGTTGACGGAGACATTTTATGTTTCTACTTCTCTGTTGGCTGGGGGACGTTGCAAAGCAACCCCCCACCTGGACAGCAGAGGGCGTAGCACATTTCTGGGGTATCCTGCCACCATTACAGTCACGTATCCGGTCTACAATAGTGTATTTATTTACTACTGTGTTTACATTGTTTTAATGTATTTTAGAGAGTTTTTAACACGGACGAATTTGTCCCTCATTCTCCTCCACCTCTTCATGCGGTTGGCACCTCTAAACCCACGTTTCTCGTCATTTCCGTAAATGAATAAAACGCTTGCTGTGTATCTTTGTGCTCCTTCAGTCACGGGTGAATAAACTTTCATATTTTCGAACTTTTTCAGCAAGGCGTTCTTCAATCTGCTCCGTATCTGCCGCTAAATATCTTCAGCGCTCTTTATTTTTTGAGTCGGAAGTGGCGGTGCTGCTGGTGACATATTTCAAGGAAGTGGCGTCCTGACCAATCACAGACTTGCGCTCTCCGTGGCTCTCGACGGACAGTTATTTTGGGGGCATGTCTCCGTCACCCCCCGCGAGCCCGTCCGAGAGCCCTTGCGTCAACGCAAAATGGCGCTGTGTGTCTCCGTACTGACGCAGATGGACAAGTATAAATTAGGCTTAAGAAGGCGCTGTACAAATACAGGCCATTTACCAATTGGAGACCCATATCGTTTGTTGCAGCCCTAGTTGCTGCCTCAGTTAACTAATAGACTAAACCAATGAAGAAGGCTGGTGCTGCTGGTAAGGTTTGGGAATCTAATTTCTCACAATAATTAGCTCTCCAGTACCAATGGAAGCCCTGAGTGCTCTGGCTTCTGCTGTGACAATGACTGGAAGGTCAGCTTGGTCCCAGAGGGGTCATGGAGAGGAAGAGGCTGAGAAGAGTGTGTGGCAGGCCTACAGACGGACATCGGAGAAATGACTGATGTTGGAAGATAGGCTGAATGGGAATGGGTGTGTGTGTGTGTGTGTGTGTGTGTGTGAGAAAAATGTATTTTGTGGCTGAAAGAAACCCAAGAGTTTCTTATGTGCAAACCTCCTTTGGCTTGAAGGAACATTTTAAAGGACCACTTATTTGGATCGTAAAGGGTTGACTTGGTGTAGATTGCCCTATTCTCTGGCTGAGATTCTCTCTTCTAAAAAGCTACAATGGTAAATTTGGAAAACAAATTAGCTTAAAAAAAGTTTTATTCATGCCTCTTAACAATGTTCTAACATCGTATAGCTATATATACACTGCTCAAAAAAATCAAGGGAACACAAAAATAAGACTCCTAGATCTGAATGAATGAAATATTCTCATTAAATACTTTGTTCTTTACATAGTTGAATGTGCTGACAACAAAATCACACAAAAATTAATGGAAATCAGATTTATCAACCCATGGAGGTCTGGATTTGGAGTCACACTCAAAACTAAAGTGTAAAAACACACTACAGGCTGATCCAGCTTTGATGTAATGTCCTTAAAACAAGTCAGAATGAGGCTCAGTAGTGGGTGTGGCCTCCACGTGTCTGTATGACCTCCCTACAATGCCTGGGCATGCTCCTGATGAGGTGATGAGGTAGCGGTCCTACTGCTGGGTTGTTGCCCTCCTACGGCCTCCTCCATATCTCCTGATGTACTGGCCTGTCTCCTGGTAGCGCCTCCAAGCTCTGGACACTACGCTGACAGACACAGCAAACCTTGCCACAGCTCGCATTGATGTGCCATCCTGGATGAGCTGCAATACCTGAGCCACTTGTGTGGGTTGTAGACTCCGTCTCATGCTACCACTAGAGCAGTGGTTCTCAATTAGTGGGGCGCGCGGGAGAGGAGTAGCGGGGGCGCGGCGGCCGCACCTGAAATTTAGATTTTTCTTTAGATTTAGATTTGTTGTTTAGTGACGTATAAACGGCCCGTATTAAACACAGTTATGTTCAAAAGAAATCTCATCTTTGTTTCCCTGCGGTGCCCACCATTGTGGTGTTTATTTAAATAAAATGTTTTTTTAACATAACTTTCTTTCTTTCTTATATGAGAAATGGAAAGAATTGCTGCTGCATTTGGACGCACTGAGGAGGACGCACGCAGCCAGAGGCCGCATGATCCCTTCACTTTCATTTTTAAAAGAATAATAAACATTCATTAAAACTGTTAAATATCCATTCATTTTAATTAATATTTAGAAAAAAAACAAGCTGACCAGGCTGACCAGGGTGCCCCAGTAACATAGAAACAATGCAATTAAATGAATTCACTTAACATTTCACCTGCTGCGGCCCGAACGCACATTCCTTCTGCTCCAGCGTAAACCTGAACCGGTCACCTGCTTGTGCGTAATCAGATGTCTCTATGGATCTTGAAGAGGCTAACGAGGTTCTGGACTTTTGCCTCAGCAGACTCATGGCTGTTTAAATGTTCTGGTGATTCAGCGCTCCGCTG
The DNA here is from genome assembly GCA_006937985.1 of Aphyosemion australe. Lineage (NCBI taxonomy): Eukaryota > Metazoa > Chordata > Actinopteri > Cyprinodontiformes > Nothobranchiidae > Aphyosemion > Aphyosemion australe. The sequence continues at coordinate 2,387,372 of SSNS01000072.1, forward strand.
ACACGCAGGATTCGAAGCGGGTGCCGGAATAAGGAGCGCTACTTCAGCCAGAGTTTTAAAATCAGGAAACATTTCTCCAAATGAAATAACCAGAAGTCTACCAGACTCTCTGAAAGAAGGGTTTCCACTTTCCATATCTAGAAGCTCTTGACACGGGTCTGCACAGGTCTGCCAGACGCGCTCTGAGGTGCTCTTGCACGCCGCTTATGTGCACTGCAGCGAAATGCAGAGAATATTGCAGACGCTCTGATGGGAATCTTTACATGAGTGTGTTACCCCCGCGATGGACTCTGTGGGTAACGGGTAAAATATCTGCGCACCTGAATTCACCCCTGCTCTGGGATAGCCTGGCATCAAGATCATTCCCCCGCCCCCTACCTCTGACATTCGCCGACAGACAATCAGCGCGTTTATGGCAAGCCGTTTTAACATTTATTATGCAGACTGGATATGTATTCAGATATCTATAATTCTATTGTTCCTAATTCTATTGGGGCGGGCGGGGGGGTGGGGGGGGGCACGGAAAAATGTATGTATCCTGGGGGGGGCTTCACCAAAAGTAATCTATAACAAGATTAATATTCTTACACATTCTGCTCTCGTTAAGTTTACATGTCTCAAAACAAGATCAAAAAGACTTTTTTGCTGGATATGAGATTTTAAAACTTGGTGAGATGGACAAATTTTGCAGTGAACCACTGCACTAGAGTGAAAGCACCGCCAGCATTCAAAAGTGACCAAATCATCAGCCAGAAAGCAGGAACTGAGAAGTGGTCTGTGGTCACCATCTGCAAAACCTCTCCCTTATTAGGGATGCCCTGCTAATTGCCTATAATTTCCACCTGTTGTCTACTCCATTTGCACAACAGCAGGTGGAGCTGATTTTTTAATAGGTGTTGTTGTTCCTAAGTGGACAGTTTGGTTTCACAGAAGTGTGATTGACTTGAGCCCCCTTCAGGACAGGCCATGAAAAACGCAAATGTTCGGGACTCTGTCCGTAAGATGTTTGTGTCTGAATACAAATATCCGGTAAACCTTTTCCTGAATTAGACCGGACGAAGCCCCTAGTAACAGCACCGGACTCGTCACGGACAGGGTGGCTGCTTCAGACTGGTGAGGTCGAGTTCCGGACAGGGAGGAGGAGGAGGAGGAGGAGGAGGGGAGCGGGGGACGCTGGTGCGCACCTAGATTACATATATCACGTGACTGGGAAAGCAAAGTTTTTCAACACGTCTGACCAGAAAACTTCGCCACTTGGTCGTAAATATTTCCATATACGCCGGGTAGCTCGCTCCTGTAGCATGCGGCGAACCATGGTAGCTCGCCTCCTACGGTACCGTCTCCTGGAAGCGCGACGGAGCGCATCACAGTGCTTCCGTGATTCCTTTATTAACCATTGAGCTTCATCATCCAGGTGACCAGGTCTCTTATGCGTCTTCGTGTGCGCAGAATTGTGCTTAACGTAAATCCGATCAGTGAGAGGAATTCTATCACATACTAGCTTTGTTTGGGGAGATGACGCATTGTACGCCCGCTGCATTATGCAATATCTGGGTACAGCCTTCCCACCCCCTCCCCCGCAGACATCTGGAACTTTTCCCTGCTGTGTGAAGGCAGCCGAAAGGACAAGTTCCGGTGCAAACGTGGTGTGTCTGAAAACACAGTTCTGGTTAAAGACTGGACTGAATTGTCCACACATGATCCAGAATGTCAATCTAAAAAGGGCTTTGGAGTCACATTGTGTTGTTTAAGTGTTCCCTTTATTTTTTTGAGCAGTGTATATTGTGGAGATTAAATGGTAAATGGCCTGTATTTGTATAGCGCTTTCTTAGGGTTCTACAACTCCCCAAGGCGCTTCACAACACAATCAGTCATCCACACATTCACACGATTAAAATAAATGACAAAAGGAATAAAGCTGTTCTCTTGCATTTGTCTGAAAACCTCCACCAATAACACGTTTCGTAGCATTATCTCGTTTCCTCTGGCATTGCGGGTTTCCGGTTCTAGCAGAGTTCTGAGGGAAGATAACTGAGGGGAGGGGTGAGTGTTCGGTGATTGTGTTAGTGTTCAAAACCTAGCTTGTTCTGTAGATTTGCTATAGCAGCTTTAAAGTTTATAATCCAAAACAAAAACACAAAAAATTTACAGCTGATAACATTGACAATAACTCTAAAGTGTAACCCCCACCACACACATTCACACACACATACACACACACACATATACACACACACATACACACACACACACACACATACACACACACGCGCACACCCCACCACCACTATATGCTGGGGGACCTCTGGTAGCTCTTAGTGAGCCAGGCAGGAAGTGGTTAAATACCATATTGTCAGAGGCTTAGTGCTAGCAGGTTACAGGTAGCAGCGGCCTGCTGTGAGGTCCCACCACACTCCCAATGGTATAGAGCAGCTCTAAGTGAAAGATCAGATGTCCACCTTTGAATGCTCCACCTAAATCTGTTGCATGTGTGCCATAACACACTGAGCTCTAGACAGGGTCAGCACGTCTGCTTAACAAGAGATATAAGTTTAAATGACAACCCTATTCACACAATAATGATAAAAGGAGTAATAATGTTAATATAATGTTAATAATATTATTAACACACAATTACAAGAATACAAAGTTAAATTTAAAGTATTCATCACACAATGGTGAAATTACATCTCCGCATTTGATCCATCCCTGTGGTGGGGAGCGATGAGCTGCAGCCGCACTCGGGAACTATTTGGTGGTTTAACCCACCAATCCAACCCCTTAATGCTGAGTGTCAAGCGAGGAGGCATTGGGTCCCTTTTTTTCAAAGTCTTTGGTATGACCCGACCGGGATTCAAACCCTGACCTCCCAGTCCCGGGGCGGACACTCATGCCACTAGGCCACCGGAGCTGGTACTTTATTGTCATTCTTGCATGATACATGACACAGCAAAACAGTATGCTTTAGGTCAAAGTGCATATTGTAAAAACTAAAATTAAAAAGTTAGTATAGTAGAATAAAATAGAATAGCAGAATGATGTAGTAATGCATATGTGCAGTGTTACATTCTGGGCACCACAGTTTACTATCCTGACTGCATCAGGGTGAAAGCTGTTTTTGCAGTGAAGTGGTCTTTACCCCTATTCATTTTATGCACTGAAATAAATTTTTTAAAAATAGTGGTGAAACTGAGTTATTGTTGTGGCGCTGTCGAGCCAAGATCGGCAATGGGTGAAGCAGAATACTTACAGCCAATGAGAACACAGACACTGAATCCAAAGATAGCAGTGAACTACTTTTTTTTAACCGAACGGCACCGTGGTCCCATTCGTCAGACTGGAACACGTAATTAACACCAACCAAAAATAGCACATTGAGAACTCTGAACAAAAGTTTAACAACGCCCACACAACCCTGGCAACAAAACCTTAACAAAACACACCACAATAGAACACATTGCTGGAAGTCTAGCTTCCCACAATGCACCTCACCTGCTGCCTCATCTTGTAGTGGGCGGGGTCACTACATTATGTTGTTCTTTCGTCTGCTTATTATCTTTGCAAAACAACAAAGTGTAGACTGAATATCGTTACATGGTGTCAGTCACACTATCAGAGTTCAGCTCAGGTGAAGGAGCGACTCTTCCCCAGCCTGAGGCCTTGTCCACATGTAGCCGGGCATAGATATGAATACATAGACAACCTATTGGGAGCTGGAGAGCGTAACAGCGTCACCGCCATATTGGATGGGTTTTCTCACTGCCCAGCAAACATTGGTCCGATGCCAACGTCGTGTCCACGGCCAAAAATGGTTGCAGAATGACGGCCTCAATTTGTAAAAAATGTGTAACAGAACATGTCCTAAAATCCATTCAGATACATTTGTACATGTCTACAGTTACATGTATAATTGTTATTTTGACAATTAGTTACGTGTAGTTCAGCATATAGCATGTTGTGAGTCAGTTGTAAGTGAGCATCCACTTTTTATCAGATTACAAATGACAAGTGGATAGCTCAATAAGTAAGTCACCTGACTTACATGCAGAGGACCCAGGTTTGAATCCAGGCTGGGGCAAAGACCAACATCCAGTGTAAGTTCTCAGGTAAGACCACTGACTGTATAAATAAGACCCTCGCTGCCTTCTACACATCATACCAAAATGTCCACCTCAGATGTCGATCGGTTGGACACAGGATAGTTTCTATTTATCATTATAATTATAATTAAAGCTAAAAACTACATTTTATTTTACAGTGTAGATAGAAATCCGTCGTTAAACGTTCAAATGAGTTAACCTTCCATTTTAGTCAAACTAAACATATTTAGCTTCAGCTTGTGTAAAAACTAAAGTGGTATAAGGCAACGGGTTTCCTCGTGATTTGCGAGTAAAGTCTACTTATTCGGGTTAAGAGTGTTGGCGGTCTAATCCTCGGCTATAAAACCTGGCTCTCGTTACGTGGAATGTCACCTCTCTGGTGGGGAAAGAGCCGAAGTTGGTGCGTGAGGTTGAGAGGCTCCGACTAGATATAGTTGGACTCACCTCGACGCATTGCTCTGACTCTGGAACCAGTTTCCTCGAGAGGGGTTGGACTCTACCACTCTGTAGTTGCTTCCACTGAGAGGTGCCGAACAGGGGTGGGCACACTTCTTGCTCCCCATCTTGGTGCCTGTACGTTGGGGTTTACCCCGGTGAATGAGAGTGTAGCCTCCCTCCACATTTGTGTAGGGGGACAGGTCCTGACTGTGGTTTGTGCTCATGTACCAAACTGCAAATCAAACTACCCACCCTTTTTGGAGTCCCTGGAGGGGGTGCTCACGTGGGCAATGACAGTGAGACCTGGAGAGGTGTGATTGGGAAGGGTCGCCCCTCCTGATCTGAATCCGAGTGGTGTTTTGTTATTGGACATCTGTGCTCGTCATGGATTGTCCATAACGAACACCATGTTAAGCCATAAAAGTGTCCATATGTGCTCTTGGCACCTGGATACCTTAGGCCGCAGCTCGATGATCGACTTTGTTGTCATTTCATCTGATATGTTGCTGCATGTCTTGGACACTCGGGTGAAGAGAGGGGCGGAGCTGTCAACTGACCACTACCTGGTGGTGAGTTGGCTTCGATGGTGGGGGAAGATGCCGGTCAGACCTGGCAGACCCAAACGTGTTGTCAGGGTCTGCTTGGAACATCTGCCAGAGTCTCCTGTCAGAAGGAGCTTCAATTCCCACCTCCGACAGAACTTCAAACGTGTCCTGGGAGAGGCGGGGGTCATTGAGTCCAAGTGGGCCATGTATGGGGTACCAGACCCTTTGATACGGGCTGTTAGGTCCCTGTACGACCAGTGTCAGAGCTTGGTCCGCATTGTCGGCAGTAAGTTGGGCTCGTTTCCGGTGAGAGTTGGACTCCGCCAAGGCTGCCCTTTGTCACCGATTCTGTTCATAACTTTTATGGACAGGATTTCTAGGTGCAGTCAAGGTGGTGAGGGGATCCGTATTGGTGGCCTAAGGATCAGGTCTCTGCTTTTTGCAGATGATGTGGTCCTGTTGGCTTCATCAGACCGTGATCTCCAGCTTTCACTGGAGCAGTTTGCAGCCGAGTGTGAAGCAGCTGGGATGAGAATCAGCTCCTCTAAATCCGAGACCATGGTCATGAGTCGGAAAAGGGCAGAATGCCTTCTCCAGGTCAGGGACGAGGTCCTGCCCCAAGTGGAGGACTTTAAGTATCTCGGGGTCTTGTACACGAGTGAGGGAGGGGTGGAGCGTGAGATCGATAGGCGGATTGGTGCTGCGTCTGCAGTGATGGTGTACCGGTCTGTCGTGGTGAAGAGAGAGCTGAGCCGAAAGGCGAAGCTTTCAATTCACCGGTTGATCTACGTTCCTACCCTCACCTATGGTCACGAGCTTTGAGTAGTGACTGAAAGAATGACATCGCGGATACAAGCGGCCAAAATGAGTTTTCTCTGTAGGGTGGCTGGACTCTCCCTTAGAGATAGGGTGAGAAGCTTGGTCATCTGTGAGTGGCTTGGAGTAGACCCGCTGCTCCTCCACATCCAGAGGAGCCAGTTGAGGTGGCTCGAGCATCTGGTTAGGATGCCTCCTGGATGCCTCCCTGGTGAGGTTTTCTGAGTATGTCCAACCGGGAGGAGACCTAAAGGAAGACCCAGGACACGCTGGAAGGATTATGTCTCTCGGCTGGCCAGGAAACGCCTTGGGATTCCTCTGGAGGAGCTGGCCCAAGTGGCTGGGGAGAGGGAGGTCTGGGCCTCTCTCCTTAGGCTGGTGCCCCTGCGACCCGACTCCAGATAAGCAGAAGAGAATGGATGGATGGATGAATTGTGTGCATCTGTGCTTATGCAGTGGTCGGAAAATTGGTTTATGTGAGAATCTTTTTTTGCTGAGGTTAAGTAATGTTTTAGTAAGGATTCTATGCTAAGTATTATAAACGAGGCACCTCCTGTTTTCAATTAAAGTCTCAAGACTATTATAATAATAATAATAATACATCAAACTTATATAGCGCTTTTTAGGATACTCAAAGACGCTTTACAAAAGAGAAATTATGTCCTTGATGACTGAGAATCCACACCAATGTATTGCCTTTTTCTTTGGGAACAACATCCAATGGATTTTGTGCTGAATTATGTGGTAGCTTTAATATCCTTTACAGTACCAAGTTCCTCCTTGAACACGTCCTGCAATTTCTGCCAAAGAGGCTTTAAAAAAGCACTCCCCGAATTTGAATTAAAGCTGTTCTTGAACCGTTTGCACCAGAAACGTGGTTGAGGTGTTTTTTAAAAGTAAACACTCAGAGGTTTTCCCTACAACAGTCAAAATTTGTCTAAGTGATACTGTCATAGAGTAATAAGAGATATAAAGCACTGAAAATTATTTTTTTTATGGCCGCCTATTAATTTTTTTAAAATAAATGCATAAAAATGACATTAGCAATGTGACATGGACTGGAAAACACTATGTGTCTATAGCCTGAAGTCTTACTTTGTCCCAAACCAAATTTTACAGTAATAAACCTAAAAATAAGCATTTGGCACATGTTTTTATAAGATAAGTCCCAGCGTGTCAAAAGTGTTCAAAAGGTGTGCCATTTGGAGACCACTGCCCCATACTTAGGAAACAAGTCTTTTACATTTGAATGCTTCAACATAGAATCGTGATCTTGGGGTCTAATGAAAGGTTACACACAGGACTGTACTATCCCACATCTAGTTCCATTCTCAGTGTTATTTACAAAGAGTAAAGGAGGCACACACTGGTGTATGTAGTCATCAGGTAGAGATGGTAACTTTCAAAACTGCTGCTGTGAAAAAGTTTCTTTGCACTCAAACTTTGCAGTTGTTCGGTAGACCCGACACCCACATGTAAGATACCCTTCTTTTCTGAATTTCATTGGCTATCTGATGCTCGACTCATCAACAAACTGCTTCGTGACAGGCTCGAGCTACAAGCATCACAATAGAGGGAAGGGCTTTTTAGTCATCGGCCAATAGGAAGAGATTCTGCATTTGCAGCAGGGGTAAACCATTTCCTATTGGATGAAGTAAGATGTCAATCAAAAGCTTACCCATCATGTTTGGTTGAGTAAATGTTTGATGCTAATAGGAAGAAGCTAGCGGACGATGTGAACAAAAAATGAAAAACGGATGTATTTGAAGGAATAGTCAAAGGCTTTCAGCAGCACATTATGTTGGATTGTGGACATAAGACTTGTGGACTATTTTACTGGAGTACTTTTATTGGACCCTTTTGGATACAAAAAAATAATTTTTGTTCAAGATAGCTGCATTCTGTAGATCTTATAAAGAATCAAAGGTAAGATTATAATAATTTTGCATTTGCGAGTGGTTTGAAGAAAGTGTTTACTGTGTTTACAGCTATGATTTTGTGCTTGATTGGCATTCATCATTGGAATCTCAAGATTCTTAGCTTTCCAATGATGTATAACTTTTATATGTGTACTTAGATGGCGTTGCGGTAGTACTTGGGCTAGAACAGGAAGTTGATGCGGGCCCGTGGGCGGGCCACTGGAATGTTAAGGGGTTAACAGCTCTTTGAGGGAATGCTGATCCGGTTCATTTAAATATTTAATCTGTTTCCAGTTCAGTCTGAGCTATTTCAACCAGTTTCTGCCACACAAGGATGCTCCATGTCCTTTCACAACCAGTAGTGGCTACTTAACAGCTTGTTCTTCAAACACTCCTTGAATGGAATGATTTTTCATATGTGGCTTGAGAAATGACACTTTTTACAGCTCCCATGTCAGTTTCCATCACTAAATCAACTTTATCAACCACAAATGTTGCCTTATAAAGCTCCTCGTCCCCAGCGCTTACACTCAGAATAGCGAATCCTTCTTCCGAATCGCTTTCAGCTGTCACATACTTGTCTTTGCTTTTCCTCTTTGGTACGCTTTTTTCCATCTTTGCATGGTAAGCTTTCTTTATGTGTCCAATTTTACCACAATTATTATACATTTTCTCTTTGAAATAACAGTGATTTGCACTGTGGTTTTTTCCTTTACATCTGTAACACATTTTGGTCGTTGCAGGTCTCACCTTATGAACAGTAGCTGTTTCCACAAACTCACTAGTTCCGCCTCTTAACTGTCGGGTGTCTCTGTCCGCCGTTTCCATATTGAGCGCGAAAAGCTCCTGTGAAGGCTAACCTGTCTTCTGTCAGTAGTCTCCTCTGACACACATCGTTTCTGATCCCACTCATGAACCTGTCCCGTAGAGCCAAAATCACAGTTTGCTGCCTGTTGCTTAAGTTCAGCCACATAGTCCGCGACCGTTTGATTAGTCTGCTGGCTGCATTTATTAAAACGGAAACGTTCGGCAACCAGTATCGGTTTAGGCTCATAATGTCCCTTCAAAACATCCACTAGCTACTGGAACGTTTTTTCTTTTGGCTTCGCCGGCTGTACAAGGTTCTTTAAAAGTCCATACGTGGTCGCCCCCATCACACTGAGCAAAACCGCAACATGTTTTCCATCGTCAACATCATTAGCTTCCATGTACTGCTCTAGATGTTCAATATACGCCGTCCACGGCTCATTTTCAGGGCGAAACTCGTCCAATTTTCCAAACTGGGCCATGTTACTCACTAGCATACACACATCCTCCCAGAAAAGTATCCTCGTCGCCAGTTGTAGTATCTTTTACAATAACTGAGTGTAAGCCGTCTTAACTGAGGAGAACTCTTTTAATCACCAAGTGGGAAACTCAGAGTGGCATGAAAACAACCAGCACTCATTACATCCCATTGGACTGTACCAACTGTGAAGAACAGCAGGGGGGAAATACACCACAGCTCTCATTCCAGACAGTGCTTTAGGTCAGGGGTTCCCAAATTGGGGGTCGGGACCCCTAAGGGGGTCCCCATAAGATTCCAGGGGGTCCCCAAAATGTTGTCTTTGCTGAGGTTGTGAGGTTAACAAGATTTTATTTGTAAAAATTACATTTATAAAATCCCAATAACACACCCTACAGTATAATCAGAACTCCATATAGAAGTTATAACTCTGTATGTCTGTAGAAAGTTTGTAAATCATCACATTTAATGTGTTCATGTAGGTGTTGGGGGTCCTCGCTTGTCTTGGACAAGGGCAAGGGGGTCCTCAAAGAAAAACATTTGGGAACCCCTGCTTTAGGTGGTCAAGCCTGGTTGTTGCAGCCCTCTTCAGTTTCAGGTGCTGGTAGGCCTTCTTAATGATGTGTGTGATGCTTATGTTGCCAGCTGTGGTTGTTAGACAGGTGTGATTGAAGGTATTTAATCTAGGGAACCACTTCAGCTGCCACACATGTGATTTGAAGATGAGACAGGGGGACACTGTCATTACTGCAGAAGTCCACAATGATTTCTTTGGCTTTGGTGATTAGTTCAAAGCTTCTGAACATATAAGATGGTTTGAGAAAAATGTTTTAATTTCATATGTGAAATGATTTATTGGACAGAATCAGAGTTTCAGGATCCTGGCCCAACTCAAACAGCAGCAGCCAGTATCAGCTCATTTACTGGAACATTCCTAACCGGGAATGCTGGTTTTCTAGTCATGATTTCATTTCCTTAGATCTTCATTAATTCCACATGCTGGTCTTTAGGAATCAAGTCTTTGGACCAGATGTTTTTTCCTGTCTTATAACTTTATTTGTTCCATCTTTTAATTTTGCGATGAATAAGTCTGAAATTAGGGGACCTTTTTATGTGAATGAGCACTAAGACCAAAACTGAATGTCTGATTTAACACATTAACATTAGAACCACCAAAGTAGAACCTGGAGTCTGTTAGAGGCTTGAGTTTCATTTGTAGAACAAAAACATCCAGCTGAAAGCGGCTGTCTGGAGTATTTCTTTTATCTGATGGCACCATCTAGTGTCTGACAAGCGTATCACACCAAGAATTGGTCGATTTTGGTTATTTAAAGGAGCTAGAGGCAGGAAAAAAGAAACGATGCTCACGAGCAACGCGCCCGGCTCTGCGAGTAACTGCAGCCCAGCACGGGAGCGTGCACAGACAGCTATGTTACACAAACACAAAAATACCATTACCTGACCTAGGGCTGGGCGATATATCGATATTTTTAAAATATCGATAAAAATTTAAAAGAAGATATAAAATGACGTTATATCTTAATATTGATATAACTAGTCAAGCTGCGGAGCAAGCTAGCCGCTAGCCGCTAGCGGCTAGCTTGCGCCGTCTCTAAGCGGTCATTACATGTATTCTCAAGCGTCTACTTAATCATGAAACCTCAGGGTCAATGTTCTGCTCCAAGCTTTACGTTTGGCTTAGTGGTTTTTAATTATTTGAGGACGTTTGTTCATGTTTCAGCGAGCTGTTGCACCGTAGCTCCCGTCCCGGCACAGCTCTGTTTATCCTGCTTATGTGAAGACGGGCCAAACCCCTCCATTGTAAACAGGTACAGGTTTGAAGACTCATGTTGCGGGTTAACATTTTATTTTGAAAGGGAATTCGGTGGGCAGGAGAAGTAGTTCCGGTTTTCGCCGTTTTGTTACGCTAGGAAGCTGCTTCGTTACCAGCGATTATGTTGAAAAAGTTAAGCGTTTATATCACTTGGTTCTTTTTTTAACACAGAGAAAAGATAGTTTTACCTTTCTTGCTGACGTTTCGACCACCAACTGTGGTCATCCTCAGAGCTAAGTCACTGTCGACGGCTTCACTTCGGATAAACAGAGAAGGAAGCCTCCGACAGCGGCTGTGAGGATGACCTGGTGGTCGAAACGTCAGCAAGAAAGGTAAAACTGATCTTTTCTTTGTTAAAAGAACCAAGTGATATATGAAGAAACGCACAGAATGAACGCACAAAAGAAGTTAAAAGTTTGTAAGGCGTGGGTTACAAATCCAGTATAAAAATGAACCATGTAAAACACATAAAGATATAACCTACGTGTGTGTTAACAGACAGCTAGTGTTTCTAAATCTCAGACTGATAGAGAATGGCACTAAGGTTAATGTTGGACAAGAATCAATACATTTTTATGCATTTAATCTGCTGATTAATTTATGTATAAAATTTCTCAAGACAGCTTGAAGGGTGTTAACTTGTAAATATTTTACAGGAGGAAAAATATCGAGATATATATCGTATATCGGAATTCATCTAAAATATATCGAGATATAAGTTTTGGTCCATATCGCCCAGCCCTAACCTGACACTCTTCACACGCTCTCACGCCACAACTCCAATATCTCACGCTGAAAAGGCAACTCCCCGCCGCTCTCACGGACAATATTGCGGCGAAGCAATCCACGCTGCAGCCCTGATCACAGCTAATGCTACTACTGGAGCATGATCACAGCTAATGCTACTGCACGCTAGCTCTCTCTGAGTCATCGGTGAGGTCAGATCATTGTCATCATCTCTAAACACAAACTATAATGTTTCTTACCTGCTTACTAGGAAATGAGCCATGGCAGCATCCTTTTTGAGTCCCAGATATAGTTGAAGCAGCCTCCATTCGTCAATCACGTAGATATACGTATAGATTCGGGTCCCTGCCTGTCTTACCATATTTGGTTTTTGACTCACGAGATGCCGCTGAATAAACTTCCTTTGTGCCACGCTTGGTCGTTTGCTGGTTGCAGTAGAATCCATTCCCACAGTTCTTCTTTTGGAGTTTGGCGTTTGGCAAGCAACTTACGGTGCATTAGCTCCACCTACCGATCTGCAGTGTCGAACACATTTTCTTTCTGTTTTGAAGCTGTCATGAACACGCAAGCAGTGTCAATTGACGCCACATCCGTAGGGCAGCGCGGGAAATTCGTGACCGAACTGCAGCGCATTTTGCAGCAAACAGCCTGTTCAAGAAAATGGAACGATACATGGGTGGCCTCATTCTTTTTGGTTTATAACGCTTCATCACCCATTAGCTTTGAAAAAATTAACATACATGTTTAATTTTTTACAGATTTTTTAAAGATCCTGCCCCATGTTCCTTTAAGATGGCGACTGCACGGTTCTTGTTTATGAATGTGCTTCTGTAGCCGACAGAGTTAAAACATTATTCTCATGTCATGTTGTGTTTTCATATATTTATATTTTAAAGACTTACTTGTCCATGAAAAGTTCATCAACTCTGCATCAGCCAAGGTGTGTCCTTAACTTTGGAGCACGTAAGCAGTAATCTTAGATGGTTAGATGGGCGATGGTGGCAGAGGAGTTAAGTGGCCGCCTTGCAATCGAAAGGTCACAGGTTCGTGTCCCCAAGGCACTTAACCCGCCTTGCCTGCTGGTGGTGGTCAGAGGGACCGGTGGCGGCAGCCTCGCCTCCGTCAGTGCGCCCCAGGGCAGCTGCAGCTAAAATGTAGCTCATCCCCACCAGGGTGTGAAAGTGTGGATGACTGATTGTGTTGTGAAGTGCCTTGGGGGGGTTGTAGAACCCTAAGAAGGTGCTATACAAAAACAGGCCATTTTCCATAGTCTAACGCTATTGGTTAGTTCTGATCGGTGCTCAGTTTATATTGCACGGTGCAGGGGGCGGGCTTATCAAAAAAAAAAGATGTATTGCTTACATTATACCACACTACATGAAAAGACAATCACTTTTACGGATTTCTGAAAAATCATACATGATTCCTGAAAGGGGAAAACTCCGGATAGCTGCTTTAATTTACATGGCAATCTTATGTGGAGTTTTTGTGTGTGTGTGTGCGTGCGTGCGTGTGCGCACGTCTGTGTGTACACAAACAATGTCCTAATAATAATGTCTTGTCTTGTGTCCACAGGCCCAGACTGACGACTCAGATCGTGGTATGACCCAGATAAATGTGAGTCATCGGTTCCCTTTTTCTGTGTGATTTTGGTGTCTACAGAACTATGTGTTGAGATTAGTGTTTGATGGGGAGCATTGACAGTTCTGCACCAGATTTTCTGTCTGTAAAACCTTTTAAGAATCAAGCATCATCTGTTCTGTAGAACTGGTTATGGCTGCTAGTCTGCAGCTCTGTTTGCCTGGTTGAACCCCAACCATCATCTCAGTCACTTGAGCTAATTGTTTGGACTCCTGGATCTGTTGCTGTTGGTACTTCAGTCTATAGCTTTCCTATCTTAATGATTCAGGAACCAGATTTTATAATTCTGTGAAAATGAACCAGTGTTTGCAATAACCTTTGAGCTATGCTAGTCAAACTGGCAAGGGAGTGGGAGTGTGTCAGGCAGGACATTTTTGAACCACATAGAACAATGTACTTGCTTGCTGCAGGTTTGAATAATAATAATATGTATTACACACTTGTAGAGTACTTTTCTAAATCAGAGGACTCCAAAGCACTTTACAATACGTTCATTTACACACACATTCACACACTGATGGTGATGAGCTAGATCGTAGCCATAGCTGCCCAGGGTCACACTGACAGAAGCCAGGCGGCCACACAGTCTGTGCCACCAGTCCCTCTGACCAACACCAGCAGGCAAGGAGGATGAAGCGCTCTGCTCAAGGACACAACAACTGGCACAAACAGAGCCTGGCTTCGAACTGACAACCCACCAATTAGCCTTTCGCTGCCCCCCGCCCCCAGAACGGCTATTGTCCAATCACACATCATAGCAACCGTTACTATCCGACAACTCCAAACAAGATGATGAAGCTAAGACTAATTTATAGCATTAGCCTCGTTTCCCTTCAGAACCTCCTCATCGAGCTCAACCAGCAACAGCATGAGTGCTCCCCCCGCCCGCGGCTGGGCGGAGGTCCGCCTCCCAGACTATCCAAGACCCTTTTAGATAAGACACACCGTTTTCTCTGCTTGATGCATGCCAACGATGTGACCCTTCTCACACAGACTAACATCAGATGTGTCTTTCCACATGGTTGTTGAAGAAACCAGTTGGGATTAAATAACTTGCTGCAGCTGAAAGATAATCACCCATGCAGTAATTATCCAATAGGAGGCTCCTACCTGTTTGCTTAGTTAAATCCAGGTGGAGACTTTTATTTGGGCTGGGCAGTGTATTGTGCTGGTCTCCTTCAGACATATGTTACCAGTAACAAACAAACTTTATTCCAGACAAAATTTTATCCATACCATAAAACGCCAAAGATAAAATAATAAAAAGAAGTAAAATTTTTTTTTGTCCTCTAATGACTCTTTAGGATGAAATTTAAAGTGAAGCCTGAGGGCTAGTGTTAATCAGGCCTCTGATGTGGCCCACTGTTTTTACTGGATGATCAGAACAATGTTGTTTTAAATAAAGAAAAGTGTCTGTGCTGTTTTGATCCAAATAGCACATTGGCCCATTGGTCTGGTATGCCCAAGTGCCAGTCCAGCTACCTGGACTAAGCTGGTGTAGAACCAGTAATGGTTATCGTAAATCCTCTAATACAGGCCCGGGCCTTTATTTACTCAAGGGCATCCTGGTTCAGGCCTTTATTGGAAGGAGGCCAGAATTAGAGGCAGGCCTATATTTCAATTTGAGTAAAATAAACTACCAGTAGAATGAATAAAAACAAGATTTTGTGTCTATTTGAGCGGTGACTGAAGTCTCACGTGCAAATCAAAAGTGATGATTGGTGGGTTTCACTCACGTTACCCTGCTGCCGTGCTGAACTCAAACAGTGGACAGGAAGTGTTTTGCTCTACTATAAAACACAACGTGACGGATGAAAGTGAGTGTTCTAAATGAGGTGGCACAGACACTATATCTTCCTTTAGGTTACGACTCATTTAATTTTAAAAGTTGGACTTTTCATACACGCTGGAGGATTTACCCAACGCTGAAGCGATCGACACAACAAACTATCTCGTGTGGCAAATCTCATATTACACTGCAAACCAAAAGCCTTTTATGAGTCTGATAGCCTACAACTATTTTATTTCAGGTTGGTTAACAGTTTAGAGATCCGGAGAAGCATGACTGTTGTCTTGTTTGTGCTCGTGAGATGTGCTATTTTAGTTACGTAATTAACTCGTAATGATTGCTAATGCTAACAGTGAGAACGTGCTAGGATCTACTTATAACTAACATTTTAAGCCTTTTTTAATCCACATTTCTGGTACATTTGTTTGATTTTATTAAGGTATTAATGCCACGTTACAACACTGAGCTAACTGCTAAAAACATTAGCACTCTAAAAGCTGTTTGCGGTCTGCAAATATCTTTTAGAGTGCTAATGTTTTAGCAGTTAGCTCAGTGTTGTAACGTGGCAGGTAAACAGTTTGCAATTAGCGGGGAGGACACGTGAAAACAGTATCAAACTATTTACCTGCCACGTTACAACACTGAGCTAACTGCTAAAACATTAGCACTCTAAAAGCTATTTGCGGTGAGGACACATGAAAACAGTATCAAACTGTTTACCTGCTGTTTATGTAGCTGCGTTTCTAAATAACTGTTCAATAAAACGCCATAAAAACATTTAGTAAGCCCTTACCTGTGATAAAGTGATCACTGCAAACTAGCATTTTCCGTTCTGTTTCTGCTCATCTTGCAGCCGGAGATTATGATCCACTAGTCCGCTGTTACCGTAAAACCTGGTATACATGCGTCTCAAAAAATCGAGTGAGGGCTCACTTTACCGTCGATCTCCAAAAAATAAAAATAAAAAAAAAAACCACACACACCACACGCTGTTTCTAATAGTAGCCCCAGCCACTATTAGAGACCAGCCTTTATTTACCCCCGCTGACAGCGAGACCGGCTAATATAGGAGACCTGGCCGGTAATGGAATACAGGCCAATATTAGAGGATTTACGGTAACCTAGCTGGGTGGAAGTTCCCATTTTAAAGGAACTCACTCATATTCCCTTTAATCCAGATTCACATTCTGGACTCTGCTCTGGTTCTGCTGCATTTAATTAACACGATGCCATCTTAATGTTGATTGGGTTTTTTTTGTTACTTCCTCCCTGCTGGGTTTCGTAGAAGCACTGGCTGACTTTCTGTAAGCTTTCTTTATTTTTTTCATTAGGTATGTCCAATATTATGGATCTAATATTAATATTGGCCGATATTGGCATTAAAATGTAATATGGAAAAATATCAGTTTTTACTTCTTTAATGACCCAACTTTTACATACCATGCACATATTATACATCAAACTCTTCTGCTTAATCTCCTTCCCCTCAAAACATCATATTATGACAGATCTGAGGTTTAGTTTTTGAGATATTTTAGTTTTATTTGGCACAACTTGTCAATAAGTAGGAAATCTCCCTGTGTAGAGGATCTGCTGTCCTTACAGCATGTAGCTATGTGTAGCTAGCCAGCTAGCAAACAACTAAAACAAGAATCTGCCCCCAAAGGTTTGCTTTTCTTATCTAAATCTTTATAAATGTTTTATGACCAAAACAGCAATATACAGAAGAAAATATACATTACTAACACACACATCTTAGCATCATGCGCTTAGCAATTAGCCTAGCTTAGCATGTGTATATTGCTTACATTTGATCAACTGAGTAACTAACACATACATCCAAACATTCCCTAAACACATCAAGAGTTACAAAGATGAATGATCTCCAAGGCACAAACATATAAAACACGTTCAGCGTGTTCGTGATCCATTTATTCTCTCATTTCTGCCTAAATGTAAACAACAGAAAAGAAAAAACACGTCAAGGATAGAATGAGCAATGTCAAGAATGAGCAATCCTTGTGATGACAACAGAGGGTGGAGAGAGAGGGAGGAGACCCCAGTTCGGAGCGAGGAAGGCGGCAGTGGAGAAACGAGCGCTCCTTGTGAAAACAGCAGGGGGCTAAGCCAGGGCTGGAGTGCTGGAGTTACAAAAGGCAGGCGAAAGGCAACAGGTAGCACCTGTTAATGTGAAAAACCCTTCAGCGCAGGCATCGAAGGAAAAGTCTGTAAAAAACATCACTGTGGTTGGCACTGGAGCTGCAGGGAACATGAAAATGGTGAAGACCAGACTGGTGAGGGTCTTTGCTTCTAGATTCTCACCTGATCTGGATGAAGAAACGTTGTGCATCTACCTGAAGGGCACACTGGGCCGTGAGGTTATGTGCCAAAAAATAGTCACTGCAAACAGCAGATACTCTTCATTCAAAGTGTCTGCTGAATGTTGTGAAGTGTATGAGATCTGGCCTGAGGGGGCCTATGTACGGAGATTTTTTGAACCACGCAAGGGTGGAACATTGGGGTCACCACGGCGCTGTCCCTGGTGGCAGGCAGCCCAGGATACAGCAGCTTAACTCTGGATAAATGAGTCTAAAGGTTGTTTCTTATAACTGCCGTGGCCTGAGGCTGGGCCAGACGTAGAGCCCGACCGGCCGATATATCGGGCCGATATTTGGCATTTTTTTAATCATCGGCATCGGCCTATAAACCTCTTTAGAAGAGCCGATATAAATTCAGGCACCTCCGCGGGCAGCCCACTGCTTTGGAGGCCGTCGAAGGACCCCAATCCAAAACACAGAGGAGTATTTTCTTCTGAGTAAAAGGTAAGGCTTCTCTTTTGGTGTTTTAAAACCCTACAGCTGTATATTTAGTGTGAATTTAAAGTAAAATATGAAATAATACTTCGCTGAGTGAAAGAAAAAAAACGAGCCGTCAGAACCGCCGTTAACCGGCAGAATGCTGCTAATGTTCGCTAGCTTGTTGTCAACTTTACTGTCTTAAACTATCAGCTGCTTGTTTGTTTAACATATTAGCTCCAGGTTTATAGATTCAATTGTTTTCCTGTATGGAAGTCAGAGAATTTCACTCTGAGAGCGGAGGAGAGGGGGAGACTCTCCGAGCCGCAGCTTAGCCTGCACTCCCCCCCTCCTTCCCCCGCGGACACCGGTGTTCAGAGTTCGGGGCTTCTCTCGTGGGTCGGTGCGGAGCACGTAGTTTGCGTTTGCAGTCTTTATTTGAATGACACATTGAACAGAAAAAACACAGAAAATGATCGCTATATAAATACAGCCTCTGTGTTTTTCTCTGTTTAGCGTGTAATCTGTGATCAGACACAGCCGAGAGTGTGACTAGAGACTAGTTTTAATTTGTTTGTTTCCACATAAAATCTGTCCATCAACAGTCAGTAACACTAGTGAATAGTTAGGGTGCACTTTTAATGATATTATATAATTAATAGATGAGTGTGATTGTTCAAACGTTTCTCTAATATTTATTATATTATAGACTGTAATGTGCTGAGTTCTTTGTTGCTGGAGTTCTCCTCTGTTCTTTCTGACTGAACTGATGATGGATGCTCTACAAAAATAATAACATCTGTTTCTCCTGTTTAGTTTCTGTCTGATGGCTGGGGGGAGGGAAGTCTGGGCCTCTCTCCTTGCTGCTGCCCCCGCGACCCGACTCCGGATAAGGGGAAGACAATGGATGGATGGATGGAAGGATGGCTCAACAAAAGTCAGATCAAGGCAGCAACACCAAGGAAAGCAAAGTGTGATATCAAGCAGGATGCTGGTGAGCTGGAGATGAAAAAGGTAAAAACAAAACACAACCTGAAGGTTCCCCATCTCAAGGCTTACAAAGAAGCTGCTGCTGAGACCAGAGCACTTAAGGATTTCATTTATAGTTTACATGCAGATGTTAAGAAATAATCAATTAAAAAGGCTGAATGAAGTTTAGATGTTGCTGGTGTTTTAGCAGGTGGCTATTGTGTTTTCAGCATTATTCATTATTAAATTATTATATTACACATTTTAGTAGAATTTGTTTATATTCTAAAATTGTATTTATTTTTATTTACATGTAAATGCACATCTCTGAATAACATGCTGCTTAATAAATGCTCTGAAACATTATCAACTGACATTTCTTTTTTTGCTTGTTTTGTATATTTCATACTTGGTCAGTTTATTGGTATTTTTTATTAATCTTGGTAAATGTTGGATTTTAACACTGAGCGGTGCACAAAATTAAGATTAAACAGTTGGTTAAATTCAGTGTTTTAAAGCGGATTAGGTTCAGAAATGTGCATCCACTGTTATTGGTGATAATTTATCATTCAGATAAGGTGCAAAACATCAAAATATCGGCCATGAAATCGACGAAAAAAATCGGCAGCACTTATCGGCCATCGGCTGACCAAGACCGCCTCATATCGGCATCGGCAATAGAAAAAACAATATCGGTCGGGCTCTAGGCCAGAGTGTGGAAGACAGGAGTCGCAGGAGTTTGTTGTGGACAACCTGCTGGATCAGTGTGATGTTCTGTGCACAGGAAACCTTTTTAACAAAACAGGATCTAAAAGGCTTAAATTCCATTAATAATCATTTTCATGGGGCTGGAGAGTCAACTACTGACACTGGAGATGGAATAATGAGGAGGAGAATACCAGGTGTTGTTGTGATCCTGTGGAACAAGAAATTAGACCCATATATAAATGCGATGAGGCTTGATGTGGACTGGTGTATAGCGATTAGGGGTGTGCAATCTTAGGTACCTCTCGATTCAATTCGATTTTGATTCAGGGTCCTACGATTTGATCATTAGACGATTATCACTATTTTTGATGTATTTTTTCCAGCATTCTGGATTTTTTTCTCACATAGCTTTTTCAAACTTTCAAATTAACTCAGTACACATTAATTTAGGTTAATAGCTTTTAATCCACTATTGTTTATTCATGTACAACTGAACACATACCGAACAAACTTTTCCAGCAAAACCACGAGCTGGCTCTAGCAGCATTTATACACAAAAGAAAATGTGCTGTTTTCATAAATAAAAATCTTGCAAAATATTTTCTATCAGGGAGTTGGAACCTGGGCTCCAGCGTTCACATCAGAGCACGAAAGCCCTGGTTGTTGACGGCAGCGTGTCACGTGTGCAGGCTGAGGTGAGGATGAGGACCCAAATGTAGGAGAGAATGAGCAGGCAGGTAAGGCGGTTGAGAGATTTTAATAAGAGAACTGAACACACTAACACGCAGGACTGACTGAAACAATGAACCAACCTGGAACAAAAGACAGACAGGGATTAAATACACTGGGATGAGGGTGAATGGGTGATTAGGAGAACGAGAGGCAGGTGGGACCAATTAACATGAACAAAGAACTGAACAGAAACTGGGGAGACAGGACAGAATGTGACACAGCGTAAGGACGAAAATCCTTTGCGATGAAAGTTGCAATTGGGGATGAAATTCACCTTGCCCTTTCGGAGTTGCGGGGAAGTTGTAATAATCCTTCCTCTAGTTGGCTGGTTAGCAGCAGGGACAACCGCCAGCTTCTTCTCTTGCTGTGGATGGTGATGTGCAACATACTGGCACATGTTCGTAGTGTTGCTATTGTATTTTATCTTAGTTTTACACAACTTGCACACGGAGTAATCCTTGTCCAGGCCCTTCCCATTTTCATGTTTGTAAAAACCGAAATGTTTCCAGATGCTTGCCTTTAATCCAGAGGGGTAAATCGCACGCTCACTTCCGCCATTGCTGTGTTCTTTTCCCGCTGGTCCGTTGCCTAAAGTGTCCGGGCGGCATGCGCAACTGTCATTTCCTGCTGCACATTTTAGCTGTTTTTTGGCCTTTAAAGCCCCAGTGTGTAATATTTTTACCTGTTTACTACCAAATTCTGTGCATCCAGTGCACAAACTTGTCCTTTTTCATTAATATTTCTCACCAACATCAATTCTAAATATTCCTCTCAGCTTCAAACTTTACATTTTTAATACATAAATTGTGGTCAACGCTCCATGGTCATCCTCCATCTTGAAATACGGTAGCTATTTAGGGACATACGAGCTCTGAGTTACGCGTTTGCACTATGACTGTAACCTGAAAGAAACAGCAGAGGGCAGCAGTGCGCCGTGGAAGCATGGCGTCTGACAATGCAACTAAGAAGAGACGAGACTAGCTGCTACACTGTTGCTGTACTTTGTTAGTTTGAATAACAAACAATGAAATCAAAAGACACATCAAATATGTCAGGTCTTATTGATTTCCAACACTCAGCAGCTGCATATGATGAGAACCCCGCCCGCAACAGCTAGACACCAGCCTCCAAGTGTTGTTCCTGACTCACCTCAAGCTGATCATTTCTTTTCTTCATAATAAAGCTCCCAATCTAGTCCCAACGTATCAGTTCCAAAGTCCTTGTTACCGCAGCCTGCCGTGTCTCTCCCAACACGCTTCAGCGGTGGTCCACTAGCCGGTAGCTATGTTAGCATTAGTTACTTTATTTCCACAGCATGTCCCCGGCTCCAGCCAAACCTCATCGGCTATCCGATCGCTAAACAGCCAGTGGTTGACTTTAGCTCCATCTCGATCTTCACTGCGGCGCACACAGTGTGCCACGATCAGCTGATGGCTAACCGGCAGACTCTTGTTTACTCCGCTGCTCTGATCCACATGACACCGGACGCCACAGCTGATGCCACCCCTCCTCCGTGTGTGAATCGGTGGCAGCTATGCTAGCTTCCTTTAGGACTGGTAGGTTGATATAACAGTTAACAGCAGTGTTTCCCCTAGAAATGTTTCCAGCCGTGATGCTTGCTGACTGAGGGGGGTGGCGGATCGCGCCGTCGCGGGGGGGTTGGGTGCGCGTGTCGTCTCGTCGGGGGATGGGGGGGGGGGTACGCCTGGCATTATGCATTAAGACTGAACAGTCATTAAAAAATGTTTTTTAACTGGTGGAGTAGTTATATGCTTTGTGTGGGTTAGGCTACAGTGATTGGGAATAAATCAATCTCATGCTTTTTATAAAAAAACGAACCAGATGGCTGGAGTGAACGCTGGAGTTGTTGCCTTTTTGAGTGGGCCACCGTAGCTGCAATACTTACTCTAAACTGCATGGTGCTAAAGAGTCGCAATTTTTACCATGATTTCTATGAATATCCCACATAGCACCTTTAATAATCGTTTTTGAATGTTTAAAAATCTAAATTGAAACATGTCAAATTGCGATGCATCGATTAAATGGTGAATCGGCACACCACTAATAGCGATACACCTTAAACAAAATGAGAAGGAGTTTGTTATCCTGAGCAGGTATATGCCATTTGAGTAATGAAGCTTAGTTTCTTAATAGACTAGCTTTTATTAATAGTTTTCTAATACGTTTTTGAATGTGTGTGTTATTGGGATATGAATGCAGATAGTGCTGATGAAAACTCAATCATTGCCAAATATCTGAAACAATTCTGTGACGATAGTGCCTTACTGCTGTCAACTGAAGTTTGTTTACCTGCAGATAGGTACACCTTTATTAGAGAAGCATGGCACACAACGTCATGGTTGGATCACTGTGTCTCAACAGCTGATGCTCATGCCTCCCTGTCAGACATGAGCATCTCATATGAGCTGTCTAGCTCTGATCACATCCGATTTGGGTTCAAAATAAATCTGGAGTGTGTGTCCATGTCTGAAGAACATGACAGTGAAAATACTAGGAAAGTTCTAGACTGGCCTACCCTCTCTGAGGAGGACATCTTAAACTATCAGCTGCTTACTGAGATACGTTTTGGTGCAGTCACCTGTAGAGAAACTGACTGTAAAGATCCAGAACATATCAGCAGTAGCTAGCTTGTATGATGACATAGTGAATGCACTACATAAGGCTAGCCATTCCTTTCACATACATAAAACTAAAACAAAGATAAGACCAAACTGGAGACAGTATGTGTCTGAGTATCATGCTGAAGCACAAGAGGCCTCCAGAGAGTGGGCGCTAGCGGGGAGACCCTGACATGGGCCTGTGTTTGAGTGTGAAAAGGCTACAAATGCAAAATACAAATATGCAGTGTGTTTTATTAGTAAAGATGATCAAGCTATGAGAGCTGAGTCTCTGGCTCTGAAACTCCTTCATAACAACACAAAAAGATTTGTGGAAAGAAGTGAGACACTGCAGGAAAACACCCATACCCTGTGTGGTTGATGGAGTCTCAGGAACTGAGAAAATCTTAAAGTTGTGGAGAAACCATTATTATGACTTGTTTAATTGTGTACCAAGTGACCCTTACATAATGGGTACAACTGAAAGTATAGATGAAATCATGAGGTCCATCAGGCCATTACTAAACTGCCTAATAATAAACACCTAAAGCATGCTAGCAGTACATTAGCACCACTCCTTATGCCTTTCAGCCTTTCTTGCTCATGGATGTTTGCCTGATTCAATGCTAGCTGTTCTATTGGTCCCAGTGATGAATGACAAGAGTGGGAGAGTTGGTAGCATGGATAACTACAGGCCCATTGCTCTGGCTAGCATACTCTCAAAAGACTTGGAAAGAATTCTGCTGGACAGAATTAACAACACGTTAAAAATCACAGGTAATCAGTTTGGCTTTAAGTCTGAGCTTGGTACAGACGTGTGTATATATGCTCTGAAGGAGATCGTGCTGCTGCAAAGAGGTGTCCCAGGATACATTGTACACATCCTGGTCTACTGGTATGGTCAGCAAATGTTACAGGTAAAATGGGGTAAGAGCCATTTAAGGTCAGTAATGGAGTCAGACAAGGAGGCATTCAATCCCTTCTTCTTTTGAACCTGTACATGGATGATTTATCAGTGAGGTTAAAAGCCTGCAGGACTGGCTGTGCAGCTGGTGGTGTTGTCAAAAATCATCTGATGACTTAGTGGTTCTAAGTCCGAGCACCGCTGGCCTACAGCAGTTACTAGATATCTTCTCTATGGAGTAGAACACAACAGTGACTACGTTTACATGCAGCCAGTATTCAGGTTATGAACGGGTTAAGGTCAGTATTCAGGTTTCTGAAACATTCAGAATAACCCGTTTACAGAGTTACCCCTGTATACATGGAACGTTTAATATCCCGATTACATCAGAACCAGGACGTACGGCTACGTTAAGACGCAATATGTGTCATTTCCTGTTTTCTTCCTCTATCCAAAGATGACAACAACAACATCAGCAGCACGCAGATAATAGATAGTCCGGAGCTAATAGTGATCGCCTTTGTTTGCACATTGGTGCTGTTACTGACCAGGTTTCTTTATCGCTCCAAAAATGTGGTGTGTTGCGTTTCGCTATTTTGAACTCTACGTGTTCACTTCTGGGTTTCTGGCGCATACAAGAACTCAAAAGACCAAGATTCCTTGCGCATAGAACATGCGCAGAGCGCACCTTTTCTAAGGGTTATCCCAATACGCGTTTACATGACCTGATATTCGGGTTAGAAAAGGGTTACCCCAAAACCCGGTTATGAGTGTGGCATTCCCAGGGGTGTGAGACCAACCGGTTACATTGAAAGTCAACAACACCACCTTGGGAATGGCACCCAAGGAATTCATTTAAAATCTCCACAAGACACGCAGATTCATTATTGTGCAGGAAGTTAAGAGTCATGGTTTGTGTGCTTAAAAATAATAATTTATTACAATAAACAATAAAAAAATCTCTGATTTAAAATAACCTTAAAACCCTATAATTGGGGCTTACCAGTGGGGTGGGGGCCCACCACAGGCCAGTGGCAACTCCACCCACCACCACCCACTGTGAACACGCACGCACACGCGCACACACACACACACAACACACACACACACAGTGCTGCAAACCAAACAGCCCCAGCTGAAATAAAACAGAAAAACAAGTTAAAACATAAAGAATTAAGAGTCCAGTGTGACCATTCCCAACCCCCCACAGGACTTCCAGAGCCAGGGTTTCCCCCAGTGCTATTTTAGCCTGGTGGGCAGCCAGGCTTTGCGTGCCCCCCCGCCAGGCTAAGCGTCACTTATTTATTTATTTTAAAGTTTTTTTAATGCACCAAACTAACATTTAATATGTTAAATTTAGTGCTGAAATAAATACTTGAATGTTTCTATTAAAAGAATTCCTCAAATCATTATTATTTACTGATTCGAGGCATTGTTAAATGCGTAACGCAGCCGGACTCTAATTTACACGGACACATTTTACTGGAGCACAACGTTGGATATCACTGGTGATGGAGAAAGCGATAGACAAAAACTCTCGCAAAAGGCAAAGGTGGTCCAAAGTTTGGAACAATTTTAAACTCAGAAGAAGTGAAAACACGGTCGAGTGTCTCCACTGTAAAACGGAGTTGTCTTACCATAGCAGCACAACTTTATGCTTGAACAGGAAACCGCTTCAGCCAGCCGAATCCACGACCAGGTAGGCTAATGTAAAAGGAAATGTAATAAGATTTCGTAAGTACCGGTAGTACCGAGGACCCGTCTAAATCCGGATCCTTGATGCGCATGATTCGCGCATTTACTGGGCGCGTGCAGTCGCTTCTAAAGCAACACCGCAGAACGCAGAGTGACGGCGAGCGGTGGACCAGCTGATGTGGTAAATAAAGTTCATTCACGGAGATCCCCCCGCCCCGCTCTCACGGAGAACCCCCGCCCTGACGGAGACCCCCCCGCCCTGCTGTCACGGAGAACCCCCGCCCCGACGGAGACCCCCCCGCCCCGCTGTCACGGAGACCGACAGGAGAGACGCTTCGCTCCAGCAGCACCTCCCGTTCTCGTGCTTTCTTGTATTTATAATTCCAAAACTTGACAGGATGTCCAGACAGACCCCTGAATCCCTCTGTCAGCGCTTGTCATCAGGAACACGACGCTCACCTCCGCTGATCAGTGACGTAGGAGGCAGATTTAATGCGACATGACTAGTCAGACTAGTCGCTTTCAAAAAATTTGCATGTGTCAGAATCAGTACTACATAGAGTGTGGTGTGAATACACCATCGTCTTTATTAACTATTTAAATCTCCTATATGTTTAATTAGGGTAACAAACAAGATGACATAAAGGTGTTGACTGCTCACAGACCGGAGTTTTTCTTTTTTTAATGATTGTAATGTGTTTCCAAAAGATGAACAACAATGTATGGCTCAGTCAGTGTTTATGTCCTTAAAACCAGTTTGTCAAAAAAGCTGTTCTAACTAGAGGTTCTTGTCTGGATAACTAGCAGGTTTACAAAAATATATGAACAAAAACACATTTTGATTAAATAAAAGTGCATTAAAAACATGTTATGATAGTAGTACAATAGTAAATCAATTAATTTTCTTATATATAGCACTGATTCACAAAAGATATCATCTCAGGAAAATTAATGTTTTTATTGGTAAATTTAGTCTAAATTAAATTTTTGTTTAGTACCGAAATTGGTACCTGTTACCATCCCTTCTGGGTTTTCTAGGCTCGTTGTCCTTAAGAAGAGGCAGGTAACACAAAAGTATAGTAAAAGCAATGATCAGGTTTATTTACACAAAATAAATATAAGCAACACAACCAACACTGAATCCTCCAAGAGGCCGGGTGAGCTAACAGAACTCAATATAACACAGCCTCAAGGGATATAACACAAATATGAAAATAAAAGGAGTCTAACAAAAGGGGTCCCAGCTAACTGGGCCAAAAGACAACCAAGAAAATGTACCAACCGCCACCAGGGCACCTAAACCAGAAGAGAAGTTCCCCAAACAGCTTCTAATTCAAACCAGGAGGAGCCCCTCCACTAACAAGCTGTAACAGCTTTAACCAAACCAGAAACAAATGAAATGCGGTCTCTCAAACGGTTCTCCCCATTTCAGCAACCATAACAACTTACAAAACGAATTGGCTTAGCGTTCATCTGGTAAATAGGAACAAAACAATTTAGCTTAGCCTTCACCGGGTAAGTTGGAACAAAACAACTTAGCTTAGCTTTCGCTGGGTAAGTTGGAACAAAACTTACTTAGCTTTCACCGGGTAAGTTATCAACACACTTCAACGTCCGAACTCGGCACCAACAGCCCAAACAGTCGGAGGAGGAGAGATTGCTCACTGCTCAGAACAGCTCTCCCGTCTGCTGGCGGACGGGGTTCTTTTGTTTGAACAACCGCTAATTTGTGAAATGTCCAGCAGCTGCGGCGAGGACCGGCAGCAGCGTTGTTTCCCCGGAAGTTGTGTCCGTTGCCAGGCGGCGGTGGCGGACCAAACAGGAAGGGACCCGACAGCCAGATCTCGGTCCGGGTCTTCAAAGGTTCCGTCCATGGTGAGGGAGGAGTGGGCGAGCTACAACACATAAACAGATCTCCCCACAAATACACAATATACGAACCCACAGGGTACGTAACACCCCCACCCAAATAAAAGAGAAAACTTGTTTTCTCTCTCTACCTAAATTCTTAGTAATCTAGCGGCATACGTGATAAACAGTCAGCGAGTACATTCTCCACTCCTTTCTTGTGCCGGATGTCTAGGGTGAACTCCTGTAGGAAGAGGGCCCATCGCATTAATCGTTGGTTATGGTTAAACATTTTCGCTAGGAAAGTTAAAGGGTTATGATCAGTGTACACCACAAGTGGTGGGAACCCAGAACTAACATAAACATGAAAATGTTGTAATGCCAACAAAAGAGCTAAAGTCTCCTTCTCTATGGTAGAGTAGTTTTTCTGGTAAGCTGTAAACTTCTTGGAAAAATAAGCCACAGGGTGGTCTATACCATTTTCATCCTCCTGGAGGAGCACAGCACCGGCACCGACATCACTGGCGTCGGTGTCGAGCTTAAATGACCGCGAGAGGTCCGGAGCTCTCAACACTGGAGCGCTACTTAACAACATTTTACATGACTCAAAAGCCTTCTGGGCCTCATCACCCCACACAAAAGGCACTTTTACACTTAGAAGAATGGTGAGAGGATGCACTACTGTGGCAAAATTCTTACAAAAACATCTATAATATCCGACCATTCCTAAAAACCATCTGAGTTCTCGTCGGGTGCGTGGCACAGGGAACGCTGTGACAGCCTGAATTTTGTCCGCCAACATCTTGACAAAACCATGCCCTACTTCTTTCCCCAAATAGGAGACTGTGGCCTTTACAAATTCACATTTAGCCAGGTTAACTGTTAAGTTGGCTCTGGCTAACCGTTGGAACAACTCATGTAGTGTTTGGAGATGTTCCTCCCAGGACAGCGTGTGGATCACAAGGTCATCTAAATAAGCACTGCAGTGATTTAACCCCTCTGTGACAGTGTTTATTAGCCGTTGAAATGTAGCGGGTGCGTTCCGCATTCCGAAGGGCATAACTGTGTACTGTAAAAAGGTGTCAGGCGTAACAAAGGCAGATACTTCAGAGGCAAGTGGAGTTAACGGAACTTGCCAGTAGCCTTTTAATAGGTCTATTTTTGTAACAAAGGTGGACTGACCTACATTATCTATACAATCATCAATCCTAGGTAACGGATATGAGTCAGGTATGGTGATCGTATTGACCTTTCGGTAATCTGTAATGAACCGTGGAGTCCCATCCGGTTTTTTTTCTATGATGCACGGCGAACTCCACGGGCTGGAACTAGGAACGGCTAAACCATGTCGCACCAAATACTCGGTTTCCTGTTTCATTAAACTCCGTTTTATGGCACTTGCCCGATAAGGGTGCTGCTTGATAGGCTATGGACGCTGCAGGACAACGTCATGACTCGTCACATTTGTGCGTGTCGGCGTGTCTGAAAACAAACACAAATGTGAGTCAATCAAGTCCACCAAATTGTGTTTCATGGGTTCTGATAGGTGAGCAAACAGTTCATCCAAGTGTTTCAGCATTTCCGAGTTTTCAAGTCGAGGTTGCACACACGGAGGGGGCTGAACATCATCCTCAGGTTGTGGACGGGGCAAGGTAACACTAGCTGCGCACACTGGTGCACCAATGCCATCAGCCGATGGAGGAGGCTGGGAGGAATGATAGGCTTTCAGCATGTTTATGTGGCACAATCGGGACTTCTTTCTGCGAAGGGGGGTGTGAATGACATAATTAGTATCAGTCAACTTCTCAATGACGGTAAAAGGGCCCTCATATTTAGCCGAGTCTTTGGCTAAAGGATCAAGAACCAAAACTTGATCTCCTATTTTAAAATGCCGTGGGGTAGCCCTTTTATCAAAACACTGTTTCATGCTATTTTGAGCCATTTTCAGGTTCTCTCGAGCTAACTCATTTGCTTCATGTAACCGACGTTGGAACATCTTGACATACTTGTTTACATTTGTCAGTGGTAAAACATCCGACTGCAGAAATCTCTCCTTCAAGGCCTTTAAAGGTCCTCGAGGGGTGTGTCCAAACACTAGCTGGGCTGGACTAAATCCTATGGATTCTTGGGGTGCTTCACGAGCTGCAAACAGGACAAAAGGGATACCCTCATCCCACGATCTACCTGTCTCATAACAATACTTCCTTAACATACTCTTCAAGGTTTGGTGCCAGCGCTCTAATACCCCCTGTGACTCCGGGTGGTACGCTGACGACATTATATGCTTGATACCCAGAAGATTAGCAACACTTTGAAAGATTTTTGACTTAAAGTTTGACCCTTGATCAGTTTGTAACACACGGGGCAAACCGAACACCGAAAAATAGCCGGTCAAGGCTTTTACAACAGATTTTGTGGTGATAGAAGGTAGAGGAATAGCCTCAGGAAAACGTGTCGCACTACACATGATTGTCAATAAAAACCGTTTCCCCGACTTGGTACGGGGAAGTGGTCCCACACAGTCCACAACCACTGTATCGAAAGGGTTTCCTACCACTGGTATGGGGTGTAACGGAGCAGGAGCGGGTGCTTGATTGGGCTTTCCCGTCAGCTGGCAGGTGTGACACCTCCTACAAAACAGCACAACATCCTTTTTTATTCCAGGCCAAAAAAAAATGATCTAAAATGACCTGATACGTTTTATTTATCCCTAGGTGTCCCGACCACTGGCTACTATGGGCCATTTCTAAGATTCTTTGTCTGAATCGTTGAGGGATAACAATCTGGTTGACTTTTCCCCATGGGGCACCTTTAGCTTTTGGGTTGTCCCAGAAACGCATTAACACCTCGTTTTCTAAGTAATATCCGGCGTTTCTTTGTACACTGCAATGTACATCCGTAAAACATTTAGTTAAAGTTTTATCTACTTTCTGTGCATCCCTCAAAGTTGTTCGTGTTAAAGGGAGGACAGGGGAATCATCGTTCTGGTCCCGGCTCTCAGTTGGATCTGGAACAGTAAAAGAGCTCATTTTGCTGGTCTCAAGGACGGAGACTTCCTCCTCATCATATCCGTCAAACAGTTTGTGCACATCCACTACAGGTTCAACTTCCTTTTTAGCCTGTGACCGAGTAACAACACATACAGGAAAAACCCCTGGGGGAGAATTTACACATGGCAGCCCAGAGGTAGTGGGATCGTTAACTACCTGCAAAGCAGGAATCACTGTACCTCCAGCAACATCGTTTCCTAACAGTACAGCTACCCCAGAAATGGGGAGTGTAGGGCACACAGCCATCTCAAAAACACCACTAATTAAGTCACAGGTGAGGTTAACCTTATGTAATGGGCGTGAAACATTGGCGTCTAGACTTTTCAGTAACACAGACACACCAGTAAAACTGGTGTCACTAAAGGGCAGTGCACTCTCAAGAACGAGAGTTTGTGAGGCACCGGTATCTCGCAGGATTTTTACAGGAACAGGAAGTTGATCAGCAACAGGCACATTGACAGTTCCTTCAAACACAAATGGTTTAAAACATTTCTCAACATCACAGGTTGTCTCAGGTTGCGTTATCTGTTTCTTTACAAAAGCAACCTCACGTTTTGTGGATTCTCCTCGGTTGTTTTTACGTTTTAAAATCAAACAATCTTTTACGATGTGACCCACATTGTGACAGTAGAAACATCGTGGAGAACTCAGGGGTACCTGAGAGGAGGGTATTGTTGGCTTTACCGGAGGGGTACGTCTGATCTCCCTCTGGTGGCTGTCTCCGCTAACTCTATGGGTAAGTGAAAATTCATCAGCTAGAAGGGCAGCAGAAGACAGGGTAGTTACTTTTTGTTCGTTTAAATACAACACAATACGCTCTGGTAAGCAACGTTTAAATTCCTCTAAAAGGATTAACTCCTTGAGAGTATTAGAGGAGGTGGCTTTTGACGAAGAGAGCCATTTATCAAACAATGTAGCTTTTTCACGTGAAAACTCCACAAACGACTGATCAAACATTTTCTTTTTACAAGCTCTGAATTTTTGTCGGTAGGCTTCAGGTACCAGTTCATATGCCTGTAAAATGGCACTTTTCACACAATCATAGTCTAGACTATCTTTCACAGATAGAGAAGCAATAACTTCTTGAGCTTTTCCGCTTAGTTTACATTGTAACAACAAAGACCATACCTCACGTGGCCAATCAAGGGCAGTAGCAATGCGTTCAAAAGCTGGGAAATAGCTGTCCACTTCAGCTTCTCTGAACGGCGGCATCAACATAATGCACTTACTGACGTCTCTTTTACCAGCTTCCTCAATGGCAGCAGCAGGTTTTGTCTCTTTTTCAGGTGTCTCCCGAGGAGGCGGGGACTGTCTTTCTAGTTCAAGCTTACGAAGCTTGATTTTGGTGTCGGCTTCGATCTCCAATCGTCGCAGCTCCAGCTCCATCTGTCGGATCTGGGCCTTTTCTTCAGCCTCATACTTAAGGCGGGCCAACCTTAACTGGACACGAGCCTTTCCTGGAGAGCCTGGAGGGCTAAGAGAGGGTGGATCAATACGTGGCATGATTACAGTAGGAGGAGGAGTCTTACGTCCGTCTGGAGTGGTAGCAGTCTCTCCGACGGCTGGAACGTCCTCTGCCCCTCCAGCCACAGCATCTGCTCGGGCGGTCTCATCTCCATCAGCGGGTGTCGCTGTTTCATCTTTCACAGTCTCTTTCACATTTTCTGTGGGCAGCAAATTCAACGTTTCCATCGTGGACACTATCTGAGTAATCAGATCCTTCTTCAGCATTTGTTGTGCCCCTTGTATGCTGAAGTGTTCCGCTATTTCCACTAAATCACTTTTTAGGCATTTCTCGATCTGTCCCACGGAGGGTGCCTCTAAAAATCTCTCCAAATTAAACATTTTTAAGGTACCTGGTCACCTACAGACCAAACAAACCTGATCATGTACAAGAAAACCTCTTCTCGGGTCACAGACCCAACTCTCAATAAAACCAGGGATATACACAAGTCAACTATGGGCCCTTTAATATCCCGGACGAGCCCCCATTATGTTACCACCCCTTCTGGGTTTTCTAGGCTCGTTGTCCTTAAGAAGAGGCAGGTAACACAAAAGTATAGTAAAAGCAATGATCAGGTTTATTTACACAAAATAAATATAAGCAACACAACCAACACTGAATCCTCCAAGAGGCCGGGTGAGCTAACAGAACTCAATATAACAGCCTCAAGGGATATAACACAAATATGAAAATAAAAGGAGTCTAACAAAAGGGGTCCCAGCTAACTGGGCCAAAAGACAACCAAGAAAATGTACCAACCGCCACCAGGGCACCTAAACCAGAAGAGAAGTTCCCCAAACAGCTTCTAATTCAAACCAGGAGGAGCCCCTCCACTAACAAGCTGTAACAGCTTTAACCAAACCACAAACAAATGAAATGCGGTCTCTCAAATGGTTCTCCCCATGTCAGCAACCATAACAACTTACAAAACGAATTGGCTTAGCGTTCATCTGGTAAATAGGAACAAAACAACTTAGCTTAGCCTTCACCGGGTAAGTTGGAACAAAACAACTTAGCTTAGCTTTCGCTGGGTAAGTTGGAACAAAACTTACTTAGCTTTCACCGGGTAAGTTATCAACACACTTCAACGTCCGAACTCGGCACCAACAGCCCAAACAGTCGGAGGAGGAGAGATTGCTCACTGCTCAGAACAGCTCTCCCGTCTGCTGGCGGACGGGGTTCTTTTGTTTGAACAACCGCTAATTTGTGAAATGTCCAGCAGCTGCGGCGAGGACCGGCAGCAGCGTTGTTTCCCCGGAAGTTGTGTCCGTTGCCAGGCGACGGTGGCGGACCAAACAGGAAGGGACCCGACAGCCAGATCTCGGTCCGGGTCTTCAAAGGTTCCGTCCATGGTGAGGGAGGAGTGGGCGAGCTACAACACATAAACAGATCTCCCCACAAATACACAATATACGAACCCACAGGGTACGTAACAGTACCGAGAACCGTGGATTTTCACTGGTACCGGTACCGAATACTGAAATTTTGGTACCGTGACAACACTATACCTGAGTTACCGTGAGAAGACAGCTCCACTATGAAACAAGAAGCCGACCGGCGTCGTTTGGGGTTTTCTTCAGCTTATCTGAAAATGAAAAAAATTGACATTTAAAATTATTCCGATTCGAGGCTTTGGAAATCATCGTCTTGTGTTTATTCCAGTTTAAATGATAAAATGAGGAAACGGCTACAGGATGCAGTAAAAAGGAACAGAGGATGAAAGACTTTATGTTATTATTTAATACCTTCTGGGTTTTGTTTCCAATGACATTTAACCCCTTGAGACCTAGGCCATTTTAATAATAATAATAATAATAAATTTTATTTGTAATGCACTTTACATTTCACTGAAATCTCAAAGTGCTACAACATAATTGAAGTCATCTAAAAACCCAAGCAAACATTAATACATACAATACTAAACAAGTTAAAAACATTTAAAACAAGTTAAACATCGACAGTATGAAATAATTTAAAAGGCCTGTTTGAATAAAAAGGTTTTTAGCTGTTTTTTAAAACACTCCACACTCTGTGTAGCTCTCAGAGGTTCTGGGAGCACGTTCCACAAACGTGGAGCTGCAGCTTGAAAGGCCCGATCTCCCATGGTGTGAAGTTTGGTCCTGGGCTGTTGAAGGTATTGAGAGTTGCTGGAGCGGAGATTTCTTGAAGTGATGCGTGGAGTAAGGAGCTCTTTAAGATACAGAGATTTTCTCGAAAAAGACGTGCCCAAAATGAATTGAGTATATCCAGGGTTCGTACGGGTGCTTGAAATCCTTGAAAATGCTTGAATTTCAATAACGTGTTTTCAAGTTATGGAAAGTGCTTGATTTCTGTATTGAGTCCTGGAAAATGCTTGAAAAACAAACTGCACGGTTTTGTTTATAAGATCACCCAAGTTAGTTTGATGAAAAAACTCAATTTGTTATTTTTGTTAACGTTAAAAACTAGAGAGCGATTATTTCGCTTTTAGTAAACACGGCTGCGGCTGCTCTCAGAGGGTCCGCTTCTTTCTGTCACACCGGTCTGTTAGCAGCAGGCTCCTCCTACTATAGAGACCAGCCGCTGGACCGGCGGTGTACGCTGGCTTCGCTATGAAGCAGACCTACTTTACCGATGAGACTGTTATGCTAGTAGCCTCGTGTGTGAGAGCGCTGCTTTGGGTCTGGGATCCAGCGGGTCCTTCTGTGATAATTAGTTATGAAACCAAGA
>SSNS01000072.1:2432568-2460772 GCA_006937985.1 Aphyosemion australe
TATGGGGTTCAGGTCAGGAGAGTTGGCAGGCTAATTGAGCACAGTGATACCATGGTCAGTAAACCATTTACCAGTGGTTTTGGCACTGTGAGCAGGTGCCAGGTCGTGCTGAAAAATGAAATCTTCATCTCCATAAAGCTTTTCAGCAGATGGAAGCATGAAGTGCTCCAAAATCTGATAGCTAGCTGCATTGACCCTGCCCTTGATAAAACACAGTGGACCAACACCAGCAGCTGACATGGCACCCCAGACCATCACTGACTGTGGGTACTTGACACTGGACTTCAGGCATTTTGGCATTTCCTTCTGCCCAGTCTTCCTCCAGACTCTGGCACCTTGATTTCCGAATGACATGCAAAATTTGCTTTCATCCGAAAAAAGTACTTTGGACCACTGAGCAACAGGCCAGTGCTGCTTCACTTTAGCCCAGGTCAGGCACTTCTGCCGCTGTTTCTGGTTCAAAAGTGGCTTGACCTGGGGAATGCGGCACCTGTAGCCCATTTCCTGCACACGCCTGTACACGGTGGCTCTGGATGTTTTCACTCCGGACTCAGTCCACTGCTTCCGCAGGTCCCCCAAGGTCTGGAATCGGTCCTTCTCCACAATCTTCCTCAGGGTCCGGTCACCTCTTCTCGTTGTGCAGCGTTTTCTGCCACACTTTTTCCTTCCCACAGACTTCCCACTGAGGTGCCTTGATACAGCACTCTGGGAACAGCCTATTGGTTCAGAAATGTCTTTCTGTGTCTTACCCTCTTGCTTGAGGGTGTCAATGATGGCCTTCTGGACAGCAGTCAGGTCGGCAGTCTTACCCATGATTGTGGTTTTGAGTAATGAACCAGGCTGGGAGTTTTTAAAAGCCTCAGGAATCTTTTGCAGGTGTTTAGAGTTAATTAATTGATTCAGATGATTAGGTTAATAGCTCGTTTAGAGAACCTTTTTAATGATATGCTAATTTTTTGAGATAGGAATTTTGGGTTTTCATGAGCTGTATGCCAAAATCATCAATATTAAAACCAATAAATGGCTTGAACTACTTCAGTTGTGTGTAATGAATCTAAAATATATGAAAGTCTAATGTTTATCAGTACATTACAGAAAATAATGAACTTTATCACACTATGCTAATTTTTTGAGAAGGACCTGTATACAGGTGAACTTGATTAGAGAGTGTCCCTATTTGGACACACCTTCCACATAAAGAGGAGTGAAAATTCTAAAGTTAAAGATAAATAACCCATAAATATACATTTAGGCAAGCATCATCAATATGTAGCAAAGGGTATGGCAACATTATAAAGCTCAAGATCATACTAGGAATAGAAAAAATCTCACATAATAATATGACGTGTTTTCAAAAAAAAAAAACAGGAATCCAACCTAGCACATCAACAGTCAAGATGTTTATAATTGCTTCAAATATAACTAGACACGAGTCTTAGAGAAAGCATGACAAGCTATTATCCTCATTTATTACTGTGGGTTCTAAAGTATTTAGAGTATGAATCCAGAAAGCCTCTCTCTTCAGTAGCGGCTTGATGATGTCACCCCCTCTGGTAGGAGCAATGATTTTTTCAATTCCCCAAAACCTGAGGGAGGCTGCTGATCCATGATGTGCTTCTCTGTAATGGCGTGCCATAGCGTAGTCCATGTTGTTATTCCTAATAGCCGTTTTGTGTTCAAAGATCCTCATTTTCAAAGCTCTTTTGGTTTGTCCCACGTATGCCAGTCCACATGGGCATTTCAACAGATAGATCACATGCGTAGGATTGCAGTTGATAAATGATTTAATCTTGTACTTTTGGCCTGTATGTGGATGAGTGAAGAATTTAGTATCGTGGGAATTGGAGCATTGCGCACAGCAGCCACAGCGAAAGAATTCAACAGGTTGGTCAGGCAACCAGGTTCTGGATGTCAGCGGTTTTTTTGGTCTCTGAATGTACAATTTGTGAGTGGATTATGCGCAGAGGATCCTTTAACTAAACAGATTTGACTGTTTCATGTGGAATTCAAAAGTCAGGGTTGAATCAAACCACACTCCCAGGTTTTTAAACCTGTCTATGTTATTAATAGTGTGGTTTTCAATTTGTACAATGAGAGCTTGTGATGGATGCTGGTTTATTATTAAGTGCTGATGATCATCATCTCTGTCTTATTGATGTTTAAGTGCAGAAAATTATCTGATAACCAGCATCTTACAGCCATAAGGCATGACTGCATGTTTTTAAACTCTGCACAACTTTGTCCTGCAACAGGAATGTAGAGCTGTTGGTCCTGAGAGATTGCTTCATTTTCGGATTAGAAAATCGGTCATTTTGGCATACTTTGTGTCAAAAGTGACCCCAATGGAAATGGGGGAGGAAAATTTGGGCTACTTTTTACTATTTGGGCTAGCCTCACCTCAGAATGGGGCACCCACTTTTCATTTTGGGCTACCCCAAGCCGCACCACACGTGTCTGACCGCTAGGTGGCAGCATCGTCATGTCTGCTGACCGGGTAGCCCAAAATGAAGAAAATTAGCCCAATCTGAAACAATGTGGGAACTATGCTGATGAAGGTTCTCAGTCATCCAGGTCATGGTAATCCAAGGGGTTCAAATGAAGGCAACTGGACTTCTTTGGTTTCTTGAAGACGTTTCGCTTCTCATCCGAGGAGCTTTGTCAATTCTGACTGGAATATGGAAGGGTCGATCTTATAAACTGTAGCTGTCTATTGTTGCTCAACGAGCAGCATCTGCCTGTGAATGCCCCTCCTCCCTACCTCTTGATGAGTCGTTAGCCTCGTTAGCCTCTATTGTTTGTGAGTCGTTGTTTTGATTAGATGCAGGAGGGTGTGAACTGGACTGAAACTGTTTTGGAACTTGGTTCAAAGCTGCATTGTAGGTGCTGGGAAGGTGAAACCTGAGTCCTCCTCCTCTATTTAATGATGGTTTCTCCATTTTGACATAGATGGCTTCCTTCACTCCTCTCTCAAACCATCTATCTTCTCTGTCCAGAATGTGGACTTTGTCATCTTCAAAGGTGTGGCCCTTGTCCTTCAGGTGTAGGTGGACTGCAGAGTCTTGGCCTGAAGAGGTGGCTCTCCTGTGCTGTGCCATGCGCTTGTGTAGTTGTTGTTTAGTTTCCCCTATGTAAAGCTCTGGACAGTCCTCACTGCATTGGACTGCATATACGACGCCGCTCTGCTTCTGTTTGGGTGTCTTGTCTTTAGGATGGACCAGCCTCTGTTTGAGGGTATTGTTGGGTTTGCCAATAAAGTTCAAGATCTCAAACTGGCTCCAGGTGAAACCATTGTCTCGTTTGACGTCACTTCACTCTTCACTTGTATACCCACAGCTGAAGCAGTAGAAGCGGTCAGGAATAGGCTGGAACAAGATGATTCCTTAATCGATAGGACAAAACTGACTCCAGACCAGATCTGCACCCTCCTAGACCTTTGCCTTTCCACCACCTATTTCAAACACAATGACAAGTTTTACCGGCAGAAACATGGATGTGCCATGGGCTCCCCAGTATCACCTATTGTCGCCAACATCTACATGGAGGAAGTGGAAACCAGAGCCTTGAACTCCTACAATGGAACAACACCAAGCCACTGGTTCAGGTATGTGGACGACACATGGGTCAAAATTCTCACGCAGGAAGTAGAAGGCTTCACCAGGCACATTAACGCTGTGGACAAGAACATCAAGTTCACCAGGGAGGACACACACAACAACACACTGCCCTTCTTGGACTGTGCTGTGCAAATTGAAGAGGATGGAAGTCTCAGCATTGAAGTCTACAGGAAACCGACCCACACAGACCAGTATTTGCATTTCGACTCACATCACCCACTGGAGCACAAAATGTCAGTTATCAGGACTCTACACCATCGGGCAGAGAATATCCCCACAAAGACTGAGGGAAAGCAAAAGGAAGAGAAACACGTTAGGAAAGCGCTCCAAAACTGCAGATACCCCAACTGGGCATTTGTGAAATCAACAAAGAAGTCTAGAAAGGAATCCACAGCAGCAAACAGCAAAGAGAAGGACAACAGGCGCAGAGGTACCATCATCCCATATGTGGCAGGAGTCTCTGAGAAACTGAGAAGAATTTTCTCCAAACATAACATCCCTGTAAACTTTAAACCCAACAATACCCTCAAACAGAGGCTGGTCCATCCTAAAGACAAGACACCCAAACAGAAGCAGAGCGGCGTCGTATATGCAGTCCAATGCAGTGAGGACTGTCCAGAGCTTTACATAGGGGAAACTAAACAACAACTACACAAGCGCATGGCACAGCACAGGAGAGCCACCTCTTCAGGCCAAGACTCTGCAGTCCACCTACACCTGAAGGACAAGGGCCACACCTTTGAAGATGACAAAGTCCACATTCTGGACAGAGAAGATAGATGGTTTGAGAGAGGAGTGAAGGAAGCCATCTATGTCAAAATGGAGAAACCATCATTAAATAGAGGAGGAGGACTCAGGTTTCACCTTCCCAGCACCTACAATGCAGCTTTGAACCAAGTTCCAAAACAGTTTCAGTCCAGTTCACACCCTCCTGCATCTAATCAAAACAACGACTCACAAACAATAGAGGCTAACGAGGCTAACGACTCATCAAGAGGTAGGGAGGAGGGGCATTCACAGGCAGATGCTGCTCGTTGAGCAACAATAGACAGCTACAGTTTATAAGATCGACCCTTCCATATTCCAGTCAGAATTGACAAAGCTCCTCGGATGAGAAGCGAAACGTCTTCAAGAAACCAAAGAAGTCCAGTTGCCTTCATTTGAACCCCTTGGAATGTGGGAACTACACCAAAATGAAATAAAGTAGCCCATTCTGACCTAGTGGTCAGTGGCCAAACTGACCACCACTGCCACCCCCCCAAGTAGCCCAAAATGAAATAAAGTAGCCCATTCTGACCCAGTGGTCAGTGGCCAAACTGACCACCACTGCCTCCCCCCTACCCACCCCTCAAGTAGCCCAAAATGAAATAAAGTAGCCCATTCTGACCCAGTGGTCAGTGGCCGAACTGACCACTGCCCCCCAGCCCCACCACCCCCCCACCCCCGAAGTAGCCCAAAATGAAATAAAGTAGCCCATTCTGACCCAGTGGTCAGTGGCTGAACTGACCACCACTGCCCCCACACCATATCGGTGGAGAAACGCCATTTTGGCAAGCACATGGTGAAAAAGGTGGGAAAAGTGCCCACGGGGCCCAAACAGACCCTTTAAACGTAGCGAACGGCACGAATTCGACGTATTTGTTTTGGGCCGGAGCCGGAACGCACCGAATAAGGTTTGGTGCGCCTACGACAAACGGAGGCTGAACCGCGGCCTAAAAGGGGGTCAAATTTAGTCTAGGCTTCAAATCTGGCCTTCTGGCAAAAATTAATGATTAAAAATAGTAAACGTATTTGCAGGAAAATGAATTTCACACCATTTTCACACCTTTTACAGAAAAGCATGCCGATTCATAATCTGTTGATTGCACCGGCCTAAGTGTCTCCCAGACCTAGTTAGCCTCCTAGGGGGCGTGGCCTAATTTGGTTTTCAGTTTCTGGTCGGGGGAATCTGCGCGAGCGCAACGAGCCGCTCGCCTCCTCAATCACACGCGAGGCGCTAAAGTTACGCCACCGCCAAAATGTGACTGGCAAGGGCCTTGGGGGTCCAGAAATGGGGTCAAAAATCCACTTCATTTTGGCATACAAAACAAGTAGCCCAAAATGAAGTGACCACCAGCTTGCAAAACGCTTCATTTTGGGCTACTTACAAGGTATGCCAATTTGAAGCCGCCTGTATCTAGGACAAAGGTCAACCTCGTTAAGGCGTCCCATTAATATTCAGCCTTTTAAACTTTAAACCTCCCAGTACAATGTGAGCTGAATCTCGGCTTCTGCTTAACCTAGAGACTTCAAATTTTCAGAATTTTTAGGCTGCTAGGCCATTCAGAAAGGTTAAAGGTCACCCCCCCAAATGGCTGGTGAAAATCACCCATTTTTGGCCATTTGTCAGGGGGTAAAGGGGTCCCTGAATGATCTAAAATATTCCCCAGAGTAAGTACTAGTGAGATATAGGTGCTTGCAAAATTTGGTGCAGATTGGACATTGGAAAGTGGGTAAAAAAAATCCCTAGAGGTCAATTGAAGGACTTTGATGAAATGGAGATTTAAAAATTATGATGTTATGGTACATAACTTTGGTTCTGAATGGGTTAGAGACGTGGAGTTGAAAGGATGTATGGTTCAAAAATGGCTCTCTGAATCAAGCAGTCAGATGTACCGTCCAGGGGTCAAAGGGGTCCCTGAAGGGGTTAAAATTCTGAAAATATTCCTGGGAGTAGGTATGAATAAGACAAATACACACCCCAAATGTGGTGAAGATCGGTCATTGGGAAGGGTGTAAAAGAAATCTACAAATGTGGTTTCCAGCACTGGTCACTAACACACTCTTAAAAATAGACAATGTTTCTGTCCATAACTCTGGCTGTGAGTGGGTTAGAGACTTGGGGTCTGTTTCGTTGCACTCCGATAAATATTTGGAACAAGTAGAAACTGGAATAGAGTTGATAGGACGTACGGTTCTTAAATGTTTTGGTCCATAAGTCAGGCTCTAAGTGGGTTAGAGATGTGGGGTCTGTTTCCCTGCACTCCAAAAAATATGAGAAACAAGTAGAAACTGGAATGGAGTTGATAGGGGGGTAGATATTAATGGTCCATATGCACAGTAAAAATTTCATCCATGTGAATTTCACTTTGGGCTACCTCAAAAGTAACCAATTTGGAAGTACAACGTAATTCGGCCCCTGAAGGGTTAAAAAATCTGAAAATATTTCCCAGGGTAGATATCGACGTTCTATGTGCGTGGTAAAATATTCATCCAGATCGGACTGTGGGAAGCCCTTGAAATAAATCCACAAAACGTGTTTTTGGTGATTTTCACTTTGGGCCACCTCAAAAGTAGCCCATTTGGAAGCACAACGTAATTCGGCCCCTGAAGGGTTAAAAAATCAGAAAATATTTCCCAAAGTATATAATGACGTTCTTTGTGCGCGGTAAAAATTTCATCCAGATTGGACTGTGGGAAGTCCTTGAAATAAATCCACAAATCGTGTTTGTTGTGAATTTCACTTTGGCACACCTCAAAAGTAGCCCATTCAGAAGTGCGACGTAATTCGGCCCCTGAAGGCTTAAAAAATCTGAAAATATTTCCCAGAATAGATATTGACGTTCTATGTGCGCGATAAAAATTTCATCCAGATTGGACTGTGTGAAGTCCTTGAAATAAATCCACAAAACGCGTTTGTTTTGAACTTCACTTTGGCACACCTCGAAAAGTAGCCCGTTCTGACTTTCGCTTTAGCCCCCTGGTGGCCGGCGGAACAGGGTGTCCCAAAATGACTTCTGCCACATCTCCCTAAGGACCATAATGACTCGACACTGAACAGAAAACAGACAGGGCTTAAATACACAAGGATCAGGGAGCATGAGTGATTAGGTAAATGAGAGGCAGGTGGGACTAATTAACAGGAACAAAGAACCAAAACTGGGGAGACGGGACAGAATGTGACAGTACCCCCCCTCAAAGGGCAGCACTTGACACCCAACACCGGCCAAGGGGAACCCTGGGTGGCCTGCGCCTGGGGCACAGGAGACGGCAGTCTCTGAGAGGCCTGTGCCTGGGGCACAGGAAACGACACAGCCATTTTTGAGGGACGGACCCATGGAGGTTCTGGAGCCTGAAGGAGAGGCGGCTCGGGTCCTGGAGCCTGCAGGAGAGGCGTCTCGGGTTCTGGAGCCTGGATGAGAGGCGGCTCAG
Source organism: Aphyosemion australe (assembly GCA_006937985.1). Classification (NCBI taxonomy): domain Eukaryota; kingdom Metazoa; phylum Chordata; class Actinopteri; order Cyprinodontiformes; family Nothobranchiidae; genus Aphyosemion; species Aphyosemion australe. The sequence continues at coordinate 2,440,374 of SSNS01000072.1, forward strand.
TTCTGGAGCCTGGATGAGCAGGGGCTCGGGTTCTGGAGCCTGGATGAGCAGGGCCTCAGGTTCTGGAGCCTGAAGGAGAGAGGGTTCGAGTTCTGGAGCCTGGATGAGGGAGGGCTCGGGTGCTGGAGCCGGAATGAGAGAGGGCTCGGGTTCTGGAGCCTGAAGGAGAGAGGGTTCGGGTTCTGGAGCCTGAAGGAGAGAGGGCTCGGGATCTGGAGCCTGAATGAGAGAGGGCTCGGGTTCTGGAGCCTGAAGGAGAGAGGGTTCGGGTTCTGGAGCCTGAAGGAGAGAGGGCTCGGGATCTGGAGCCTGAATGAGAGAGGGCTCAGCCACCACAGGAGATGCGGCCTCCGAAGCCGATTGGCACCCGGCCTGGACCTCCAGAGCCAACTGGTGCACCAGGGGAGTTAGTGTCTTTATCTGAAACATCCGGAGGTCGACGATGGCTCGAAGCCGGGCCACCTTGGCTCCCATGTGAGCAAACTCTGCCAGGTTGTTCGCAGATTTGGTCCCCTGGTCTGGAACCGGCTAGACTGGACATGACTGGACTGTTGGAGGCAGCTGGAGCTCGCACAGAGTCTCTGGAAACGGCTGCGACCCAATGCCGGGCAGCAGAGCAGGGGCCTCTTTGATAGGCGGCACAGCTCATGATGACCGGCGCAGTCACCTGGATCCCCTCTGTGTCTCCGGAAGTGAGGAGGAGGGTTCTGGAGGGGAGACACCAGGCCGGTTGCGCAGACCCACCGGAGAGTTGGAGATGACGTCAGGAGGGGCTGTGCCGTGCCCGCAGCACTGTTCAGGAAGTGGTGGGGGAGATGGCGGCGGAGCCTGAACACAATTATGACTTAGACCTATTTTTCACCAGTTTTTATTATTCTAGAAGATAAAAAACCCTGCTGCACACAGCTGGGCAAAATAGTGCAATATCTAAAGTTTTGCCGTCAATGTCTGTCTCAGTGTTTACAGTGACAGCGCATCAGCGCACCTTTTGACACCTGCTGTCAGCTCACGCAGCATCCTCTGTCCCTCAGCAACAAAACGCTACTGAACCCATTATTAGTTTAATTATTTTAGTATAACTCCGGTTTTATTTGTGCTATTAACAAAAATAAAAACTGGGTGTAGTTCATAATCTACATTTTAAACATAAGTTGAAACTGAAACTCAGAGAGGCAGCGTCTTGCTGCTGCGGCGTCCCAAAGGTGTGTTTTCATTGGTCAACTGCAGACGGGAGTCATAGGTTTTTAAGCAGTGCTTGAAGACTGTTTGAGGCAAGGCCGGATTATCCAATGGGCATTATGGGCACTGGCCCAGGGGCCCACGCCCACTAGGGGCCCATCTGAGCAGCCCATGGAAGGGGAATAAGAGAGGTCTAACAGAAAAACACCAGGAAGACATTTATTATACTGTAACTGACTCAGGTACAGGGCACAACACACACATCGCTAAGACTTTATTTTACATGTTACTCCACCCTTTTTTCCACGTCTGTGCGCCTCTCTTGCGCTCGCTCCAGCGTCTCCGCAGGTACGGAGAGCACCGATTGTTCATGCGCTCCAGATGCTTCTCGCTGCCCTGCGCAGCCCCAGTAACATTCTTAAAGTCACAAAGGAAAATCATTAACACGCCTGACGCACTCTGCCTCAGCAGATCTCAGAATATTTTACTCAAATGTCAGAAACGCGCATTTCAACGCATTTTAACCAGGAATCAATTAGTGGGTTTTCTTTGTGGTTCTGATTACGGGGGAGCCCGAAAAAAGGTCCAGTTTCAATATAACATTATTTCTATGGACTCTAGCGCACCAGGACTTCTTTAGAGCAGAGAGGACAGAGACGCTGATTGTCGCGTTCCAGGCTGCTTTCTGCGCGCACCGCGAGCACAAAGTCACGCCACCAAAAGAAAACAACACGAGATCGTTCATGTCCGCTCATAAATATTCTGGTACTTTCTCTTTTATTCATGCTTGACGTGCTCTGCCTCAGCGGAGTTCATCTGTGCCCAGGTGACATCACCTCACTGCTGCGGGCGTGCAAGTGCGCATTTCGCTCTTTTTGCGGTGCAGATCCCTGAACTGCTGCGCTGCGGTTATTTCACCTCTCTGCCTTGGCTGCTGCACTCACTTTCAGCTGCTTAGTTCAAAAGTAGCGCATGAAGTGGAAAAACTCAAAAAGCCTGGAAGCGTTTTTTCTGGAGGATTTAGAGGAGATGCAGAAGATCAGAGAAAGACAGGAAAACAGTCAAATTAAAACCAAGAAACCAAAACAAAGTGCTTGAAAATGAAAAGGCATGAAGCAACAATCTATAAGCATTATTTACATATTTGAAAACAATTCAGATGACCTTCAAAGCTCAGTCCCACTCCCAGGGCCGGTTCAAGGCATTTAGGGGCTCAAGGCAAAATGGACTTGTGGGCCCCCCTCCAAAACGTTGAGTTTGTGCGCTCCCAAAATTCCAAATTGTGAACTTTTGTGGTTTATCTCTTTTGAAATAAATATTTCTTTTATAGCATTACCCCAAACCTCCACACCATAAGTAATATAAGGTAACATTAAAGATGAATACAGCAGGAACGGAGCCTTAAGCACGTAAAACATGTTTTACCAAATACTGCAATCGTCTTTTCCAGTTTTTATCGAACTTTATTTTGGATTTCCAGCAGATTTTATGGTCCTGTATCAGTCCAAGAAACGTGATTTCTACAATAAACATAGTAATATTAAATAATAATAATAATTATTATTATTAATTTTATTATTAGTAGTAGTAGTAGTATTCATATTATTGTAAATGTATTTATTTATTATGTAGAAGGAAAGTATTTTCACATGATATTTACTTCCCATTTAGTATCTAATGCTTTAAAGGCATTGGCCAGACTCAGCATGAAAATGGTAAAATATCAGTTTAACTACACTTTAGCATGTATAAAAAAATAAACCAGGTTCAGTTTTTCATTTTGTTCAGCAGTTTTGTCATAAATCATTATAGAAAATCAAAATTCTCTCCTCCAAACACTGAAAAGCGCTGGTTCTGCACACGTCACTCAAATACGTGTTAGAAGGCACTGCTCCTGCTGCTTACTAGGAGATTAGCTGTATTTTGCTCTACTTTTTGCTCTCAATGCTTACGGATAATCACGTTTACAGCTGCAGCAAAAAGTCTGAGCCATATGTCAGAGTCCTACATGCATTTTTCTAACTAACGTAGCAACATTAAAGTCATTTACTGTTTGTGAGGAGAATCGTAGCGAGCTGTAAGCACAACGCTAGCTTCAGTCAGACCTGCGTGACCATTACAGCTGATGCACAGACTGCAGGCAGGAGCTGGTCAGGGCTGCTCACTCAGAGGTTTGATCTAAAAATATAATCAACATATTCCAACTATAAATCCATCTGGAACCACTACCGCTCCTTCTGGACTCCAAGTCCCATTAGCATGATGGCAGCCACATGGCTAACCCTGTTAGCTCCGCTAAGGAAAATATAAGTCATTTGGGAATGCTACGACACACACAGGGTTGAATCTAAAAAGACAGATCCTTCTGAGACCGGCAGAGCCTTCGTGATTACAGCCAAAACAACAGGGGGGGGGGGGGGGGGGGGGGGAGGAGTAAAGAGAAGAGGGGGCCTTTCGGCACTTTGTGCCCAGGGGCCCTTGCAATTGTAATCCAGCCCTGTAACTCCAGCAAACATAATATTTGTCCTGTCAATAAATAATTCTCAGTTTCATTTACCAGCTGCTTCACATTATTAGTGACAGGGTTGAATCTTCCTCCTTCTGCCACCTAAAGATTTTTAGAAGTGTTCTCTATGCAGGTAAGGCTTTGTTCAGCAAATGAAGCCTTTCTTCTACATGTTAAAGGAAGGTGTTTCCCAGTTTCTCCAGTGCAGGTCAACATTTCCCAGGTTTGGTATGACTGCAAAGTTCTGACTAATAGGAGTGTTTCTTAGTTGCTCGGTGCTGTGATGCACTATAAATATCATCTCTTGTAGTTTCAGTGTTTTTGTATGGGGGCTAATAAATAGCAATAAAAGAGAAATGATAGCTACTGCACAGCGGTAGAGAGGGCTTTCTCGCTACTCTGCTCTGTGTGTGTGTGTGTGTGTGGGGGGGGGGGGGTGTTCTGATTGGCCCCATATTTGCTGGGAGGACAGTTTGAAAGTCAATATTCCAACAATAACACCCTGGCAAAGATCGGGGATTCATATCATTAATTACACACAGATTTTCTTTTGTTCTGGTGAGCTATGTGATCATTTGTGATTTTCCATGGGGGGGCAACTTTACTCTCTTGACTGACTTTTCCTCCTTGCTTTGAAAATGCCGAAGCTGAGGGAAATATAGGACATAAAGTGAGCAGGAGGGTTATTTAACAGCCTCACTGGGCTACTATAACAAGTTGTTCTGATATGATCGGAGTAATGTCTCCAAGTGCTTTAATATCCCCCCCATCCCACCACAAGATTTTCCTCCACCTGCTCAATTCATTATTAAATCTGGGAATTGTCCCCATATCTCAGTCCGCCAGACTAGTGCATTATATGAACGTTTGTGAGGAGGGTGATTGCGACGCAGGGCGGAGGATGGATGTTATAAGCATATTGATTTGTCTGTAATGTCATCATAGATTACAGATTTATGGCAATATATAAATGCAGCTGCAAACTGCAAACAGCCTGTGGTGGAGGAAATGGAATCCTTATTATGACTAGTGAGATCAAGACATTACTCTCAGCCACATTTAACTCCCCCCCCCCCATCTCAGGACACTGTGTTTTGTGGATTTGGAGAAGGCGTTCGACCGCGTCCCTCGGGGGGCCCTGTGGGGGGTACTCTGGGAGTATGGGGTACCAGGCCCCTTGATATGGGCTGTTAGGTCCCTGTACGACCAGTGTCAGTGCTTGGTCCGCATTGCCGGCAGTAAGTCGGGCTCGTTTCCGGTGAGAGTTGGACTCCGCCAAGGCTGCCCTTTGTCACCGATTCTGTTCATAACTTTTATGGACAGGATTTCTAGGTGCAGCCAAGGTGGTGAGGGGATCCGTTTTGGTGGCCTAAGGATCAGGTCTCTGCTTTTTGCAGATGATGTGGTCCTGTTGGCTTCATCAGAACGTGATCTCCGGCTTTCACTGGAGCAGTTCGCAGCTGAGTGTGAAGCAGCTGGGATGAGAATCAGCTCCTCTAAATCCAAGACCATGGTCTTGAGTCGGAAAAGGGTAGAATGCCTTCTCCAGGTCAGGGACGAGGTCCTGCCCCAAGTGGAGAAGTTCAAGTATCTTGGGGTCTTGTTCACGAGTGAGGGAAGGGTGGAGTGTGAGATTAGCCCCGTTTCCTTTATCGGAACTTCGGGGTAAATTTACTGGATGTTCCCGACGTGTGCTTGTCTCCACTTGACCGGGCCGGCCGAACGGCCGTTTTCTGGGCCGTTTTCCGGAACCTTCTGAGTACCTGATCAGGGGTAGGTACTCGGAATGGCCCGATGGAGTCGCTGAGCGGAACCTTCGGTTAACTCACACTGATTGGTTGTAACTCCGTAAGAAATTACATCAGCAGTCGACGTTCTCCAAAACAACCGGCAGTAATAAAATTAGAAGAGTTGCTAGTGATGGAAGCGAATGGAATAAGCGTAGTGTTTAAAATTAAACTCCAGACACCGGAACACAAGGCAGAATTTCCCCACAGCTGTTACTAAACTCCGCACCAGAAAACCCTGAGGAATTCCCCCACTGTTAAACTCCGCACCGGAAAACACCTTGGAATCCCCCCACATCGCTTTAATTCGTGGGGCTTTGTTGTCTCACAGAGCGCTGTAAAAACTGAGCTTCTGGTCATTGAACGCCACATTTTACATCACGCAGCTGCTCTCGTCCTCTGAATGGATTAAATTATGATAAACTGCAACAGAATACATACTTTTAATGTTATTATTGTTACTGTGGACGCTTTCTGGCGCTGATCAGTGACATCACTCACTGCCGAAGCAGTCGCGATATGCTGACGTCTGTGCAAAGTCCTGAAAGAGCTGAATTTGAATGGAGACAGAACAGCTAAGAGGACTGGGACATTTGAATCTCCCGGTCTTTTTCCCGTCCCAGGATTTACCCTGACGTTCTGATAAAGGAAACGAGCCTAATGAGATAGGTGGATTGGTGCTGCATCTGCAGTGATGCGGGCGTTGTACCGGTCTGTTGTGGTGAAGAGAGAGCTGAGCCGAAAGGTGAAGCTCTCGATTTACCGGTCGATCTACGTTCCTACCCTCACCTATGGTCACAAGCTTTGGGTAGTGACCGAAAGAACGAGAACGCAGATACAAGCGGCCAAAATGAGTTTTCTTCGCAGGGTGGCTGGGCTGTTCCTTAGAGATAGGGTGAGCAGCTCGGCCAGGGGCTCGGAGTAGGCCCGCTGCTCCTCCACATCAAGAGGAGCCAGTTGAGGTGGCTCGGGCATCTGGTTAGGATGCCTCCTGGACGCCTCCCTGGTGAGGTTTTCCGGGCAGGTCTGAGGAGACCCAAAGGAAGACCCAGGACGCGCTGGAGAGATTATGTCTCTCGGCTAGCCAGGGAACACCTTGGGATTCCCCTGGAGGAGCTGGCCCAAGTGGCTGGAGAGAGGAAAGTCTAGGCCTTCCTCCTTAAGCTGCTGCCCCCGCGACCCGACTCCGGATAAGCGGCAGAAAATGGATGGATGGATGTTTTATTTATGATTGTTTTCTACTTAATTATACCAGACCCTTTTTAACAGAATGCTTGTTGAGCCCCTAACTCAAGAGCCACACTGCCAGACATTTAGCAAATATTTTACGTTTAGGCTATTTTTACTGGCTGCTGGTTTATTGGTTTGATGTAATAAAGCTGAGAACAGAGCACATCTCTACATGTTGTTCTCTGTTTCTGTAAAACCTAGGGGTGGGACTTTAACGCGTTAATTATGATTAATTAATTTAAAAAAAATGACGTGTTAAAATAAATTAACGCATTTAATCACAGCTTGAATTTCAAGCAGGCGGAACCTTAATTTGCACGAGTTTCCAGTATGCCGATTTTTACTGTGACACACAACAAAGTAGCCTTGCTCTAACAGCTACTAAAGTGAAAGAATGTGCCTTGTTTGGACTTATGCATTGTTTGGGAAAACATGCTGACCTCTTTATTTAACTTGTAAAAGTAAAAAAAAAACTCCCAGAAAACTGCGGAGTTCGTGACACGAACAATTTTCAGAGATTGTCTCTGACCTCTGCTGCTGCTGGCTGGCTGGAGATTTACAAAGACGAGGTAAGCTAAATTCTTAATATAGTAACGTTTGTGCAGCAATGAAAGCATCAGACAGAATGACGTTTTGCTCTTAACGGTGGTTTATGAAAGTAGTCAGACAGCTGCTCTGTTTTTGTCACTCTAAACTTTTAGTCACAAACCTGTCTTAAAGTAACAGTAATGCTCGAAAATCTGTCTGATAATTTCTAAACACTTCTGTCGGTTTATTATCTTCTCTTCTGAGACGAGTGACTGTCTAATCGCGGCGTGCGTTACTATATTTCAGCAGCGAGGTGTGTTGATCAGCAGATCAGAAGCTAAAGGGGCGGATGTTTACGTCCAAGTGCATCAGGGCAAGTGAGGAACGAGGAAGATGTGATCAGGCTGCAGACCTGAAGACACGCAGATTCATGCCTGCAGCAGCGAAGCTGCAGGTCTGCAGCTGTACCCTTCTTGGTGTGACAGCGGGACTTACCATGTAAGGAAGGTCTGCTCACCTTTTCACTGCTCAGACATCAGATCATTAATTCCTCGTCACAATCTTTCCTAGATCATCCTCCAGTCATCTAAACTGGAACCAGTTAGTGTTCCTGATCATTTATTTAGTCTCGCTATAACTAGCTTCATCACTCTCACCCAAGTTAGTAAATTTAAATCCTCCATCAGGTTTGTGCCTGTTCTAGTGTCCTTTTAAAATATTTTTGTTTATAGATAAGATATGCTTTTACTAGATTTTGAGTAATAGAAACGCTAATAAAAAAACACCCAATTACACAAACAAGTGAAACTGGAAAAATGAGAATATGGTGCAAAAGTCCATTTATTTCAGTAATTCAACTAGACAGAGATCTTTTAAAGGCTCAGGAACCCTCTGAGTTTTTCATGCAGGCTGAACATAAAAATAGTCTCCTCCACCTATCTCCTGCATTAGCTTCTGATAGAAAATAGATGGTGAAACTCTAGGATTAGAAAATCCTGACAGATCTACGTCACACTGTCACTTAACATTCATGGACTCGCCCATCTTGACTCACGACGGGGAAGGCTGTTGTTGGTTTAGTGTCCAGGAAACAGCAGAGAATGTCTGGGCTAGTAGAAGCTAACCATTAGCATTAGCAACTCCACCACACAGCAGAACTCCTCCAGGCTTGTGTTATTTGTGGAGATAAAACATCAACGTTGCAGAGCAAACAGAGTCAGTGGTAGAGTTGTTGCTGTTAGCCAATCAGAGGAGAGATGCATATCAGGAAGTAAGACTCCTGATCCTGATGTCTGAAGCTACTTTCTCCTCCAGCTGACTTCTAGTTTCTGAAACAGATGCATCTGAGCCCCCCAATGGGCTCTATGCACGTTCCAACTTCCGCATTCCACATAAGACTGCACTCCTATGTCCGGTTGTCATGGTGGTCACCGAAGCTGTGACATGGCTGAGAGTTAGTAGTTATGTGGAATGCGGAGGTTGGAGCGTGCATAGAGCCCATACCAATAAAAGGTCGAAAACATAATAGGGCCTACTGGCAAGTGTAGCTAAACAAAAAAGAACAAAATTACTGCCTAGACCAGTGAAAAACAGCATGCCAGGTAGGTCCTCTAACCACTGAATTACCAAAGCTATTAAAAAATGTTAGCCACCTAAGACACATGTCCTGTACTGGCCATTACATGTATCTTTGTGGACAGGACACATGGTTTTTATGGCAGTGTTTTGTCCCCAGCACAGAAGTAATTAGTCAGAATGCTGATTCTTCTTCACTACCTTCTCTTCATGCTGCTGTTTCTGTCAATTCTGTAGATTCTTGAGCTCCCTTATTTTCTCGTTTGTATTTTTAATCTTAATTATTTTATCATTATTATTCTTTCTTTCTTTCTTTCTTTCTTTCTTTCTTTCTTTCTTTCTTTCGTCTTTCTGTCTTTCAGTATCAGCTGGAATATTTAAAACTGAACAGCCTGCTGGGTGGGGGCCAGTAGAAACTCTGGGTTTCTTAAAGAAAACTTTATCCAGTTAGTTACCATGATGATAAACTCAGAACATTTCTGCCTGGAACAGAAAACTCCTAAACTCAGGGTTAATCTGGAGTCCTAATTTGCACTGGCCGACTGGAAGTCAAATCCAACCCAACAGCAGGGTTGTGGAACATTTCTACAGCAATGAAAGAACATGCTACATGTAAGAGATAAAGGCAGTTTTAGGGGTCGTAATTGCTGTCTGCCTACCACAAAGCCAACAGTAAAGAAATCTGCAGCAGCGGAAGCAGAGCCTGATGCTCAGTGACAGGTTGTGAGCGAGGGTGACAGGAGGGCGATGTGGGGCTCCTGTCTGTGGATGTTAAAGCTGCTGGGCCTCCAGGGCGAGTCCAGGGTCAGAGCCCGGCCATGCTGATGGGCTTGCCCATGCAGCCACCGTCAGAAAGATGACGTACAGCCCATGTCAGCCATATACTGTCCCCGACTAACCTTCAGCTTCTGTTTTCACAGTAGTCCTGTCAGATAAAGGCAGCAGTGAGATAAACAGGCCCAACAGTTTCCAACTGCTGCTGTCAGTCGGCCTGAGGTGCTACTGCTTGATGGGTTTACTGATGTGGGGAGGACATAATTAGTAGATCTTTATGTGGTCTAATGTTTGTCATTGCTGCATCATCTGGCTACAGGAGAGCTTCTGCATGAAGTCCAAAGAAATTCTTTAGGTTGGTTTTAACAGTTAAGTCATTAATCGTTCCTCTGCTTTAACAGTGCTGGTACTCTTAAGATAGCATAGAGGAGATATTCAGATTGGAGGGTGCAGAAACTGAAGAACTTGACAGAGCTGTTGGAATAGACAATTTATTATCAGCAACAGAGCCGAGGCACTGGATTATCTATGAAACTTTCATGGTTCTCCCATAGTGGCAAGCAGCCATAAACTTCCCAAATGAGGGACTTGTTAATTTACTTGTTAGAGCTAATTAAAAATTTATAAGCACGTTTAGGTAAATGAGATACATTGCTGCCCTTGTGGGATTCCTTCTGTCAGATCCTGTGAGGACAGGTTAGTTGTTGTGAAAGCCACAGAAGAACAATAAAAGCTGTTGAATTGTTACAGGTTTTATTACCGCCGAGCTCCGCAGCTGCTGTTCATATAACTAAGGGAAACCAGGAGCTGATGGCAGCAGAATCCCACTGAGGCCACTAGAAAACAGAGGTGGTAATGGGGGGTGTGGGTTGCCAGTGAGGACCGGTTGTGTATGACTCTGTTTAAAAATGCCTCTGTGGTTTGAAATGTTAGCAGGCCTACTTTTGTGCTTGATTGCATTGTTGCTGTAGTGCAGCCCTCAAGAATAGGTCAACACACGTGTTTAATTCCACTACAGCAGTGGTGAGCACTATTCAGCAAGTGAGAACATAATTGACTCCACATGAAGACTATGTTGTAACAGTTGTTTTACAGCTCTGTCATGACAACAAAGCTGAACGAGTTATTTCGTTTAAGCTCTCATCATGTCAAATCTGTTTGCAGCCATTTTTACCAACACTGTTGTTTCCCTCTGAAATACTTTTTTATAACACTGTAATACTGCTGAGGCAGACATGTTGTAAAAACAGATATACTCGTTTAACTTTTCGTTCTTTATAAAACACAGATAGGAGATCTTTTCTACCTCATTATGCTGACGATATTGCCCCTGCTGTCCAATGTATTGGAGCAGTCTGCAGAGGGTCTGCCAGCAGGAACACAGGAGTGGGTCAGCTGTCACTGCCCCACAGACAGGGCCGTTTTTAGCTTTGTGGGGGCCCTATGCATGTCTCTCGGCTGTTCCGGAGCCCCTATTTTACCAAACTACAATTGAACCACCATACATTAGATTATTTATAAAACACCACAAATGATCACAAATCAGACAATGTTTAAGAAGTAGTGCTTGTTAGGGTTTTATAAATATATATCTTTTAGTAATCACATAATATGACTAGTTGTAGAAGAAGGCTGTTTTCTTGGAATGTTGGAGGGCCAACACACAGGATGTAAAAGGGCCTATTTTCTTGTTATAAATCTTACTGATAATGCACAACCCCCATGAGTTGCAGGCTGAAGGCTACGATGGCATGCTTGCCTGTGTTTACCCTTGTGATCCACACATACCCCCACTCACAAGTATAAACACTCTACCTCTAACCAGATGGTTCCTGAAGGCTAATAAGATCTCTTTGTCTTAACAAACTCCCCTAGCAAACTAGCTTTGCATACCTTGTAACCCCACCCAAGACTTCAATAAAAGAGGCACTTTTCAGAGGAGTCAGAGTGAGCTCAGAGGAAGTTTGAAACACTTCTGTTCTCCTCTCCTTTGCAAAGTTCTCATAAAAACTATTACTTGTTCTGTGTGATTATTTAAGTTGGTATTTGTGTAAAAAAAGACCCAACATCTTGGGGGCTCGTCCGGGATTTCCAACATGCCTGTTTGCTGACAGAGGGAGGAAGACGCGCCGACAGCACGTGCACAGTCAGAGTCAAAAATGACCTGAACCAAAGACCTGAGAGGTGGCGTTCCTTTTCAGGCCGGCAATATCGTTTTGCTTCTTCTGCCAACGACGGATTGACGGAAATCAATTGAACCATCATCACCAGATCAAGTAAGAGCTGTTATTGTTGTTTTGGGGCCCAGGTTTTAAGTAATCCTGATTAGGTTGGCGCACCTGACAAAAACTTGTGTTTAGGTTTAAAGTCCTTCCTATGGTGACTAGGTAAAATTGGGTTTAAATCCCCTCCTACGGCGACTAGGTGAAATAGTGGTTTCTTAGATAGAGCCAACTTGGTTTTGAAACATTAACTGTGCTTTTAACAGTCCGTTTGAACCAACAAAAATCTAATGACAGATGGACAATTGAGTTTTTTTTATCTGTTTCCTTTTGTCCTAGGATTTATAATAATCCATTTAGCATTACATCAATAATAAAGAAACAACAAAAATGGGAAAGTCTCAAAGAAATATATGCCTAAGTGACAAAAGTAGAAGTATTTTGTTTTAGCCTTAAAAAGGGAAGGCAAGTAAACTAGGACATTTTTGCTGAATTATACTCATCCACTCATGAACAGTTTTCCTGTCTTGAAATAATCAACACATTGGGAAATTGTCATCGAAAGTGCATGACTAATTAGTGAAATCCTAGTCAAACGTCAGAACTCAATAGGGTAACGACAACTTAGTTTCTATCTGTCAAAAGGTTAAAATAACTTGAGAAAAAAATAGTAGACAGAAAGTTAGAATCAAATATGCAAAGAAATGGTTAAGTGAATCTTAACTAATGGGTGAACCAACTTGGCAAAAGGCAAAATAGAAATGGTTGAAAAAATAAATAAATAAAAGTAAAATGACAGGAAATTTCAGTGGACAAGAGGTGAAGGCCCGGGCTGTGAAAGAAAAGGTTCGCAGTACCTGTTGAATTTCAAAACTGCATATTGAAATACTTCTAAATTATCACCTCTGAACATTGAAAATCCTATTGTTTGCAAATTTTGTGAAAAGACAAAATGTGTAGTTAAGAAATCGCTTCTGTCGCCATACATGGGTGTACAGTGTTGTGTGTGTGAATGTCGTCCTGAGGTCAGTTCTGTGTCCTGGGTGACTCAGCGAAAGGCCAGACACAGAGATAGGCAGGTAATATGTGGGACGAATGTGAAATATGTACCTGTAAAACCAGGACTATAGGTCCTGACAAGCATTGACTCTTATTTAAAGAATAATTAACTAAATTACTGAATGTGATAGATGTGACATCTAAATCAAAAGAAAAAGGAATATTTAAAATATTGATGTTTTGTTGATCAGTCTGGTAAATTATGAGAAACACAAAAACACTAGTAGTGAGATCTGTGTGGACGCTGTGTGTGTGTGTTTCTCTCCTGCAGAGAGAGAGAGAGAGAGAGAGAGAGAGAGAGAGAGAGAGAGAGAGAGAGAGGCAGAAGTAAAACAGAGGAGCAGGAACATTTTTCACAGAGGCGGTCCTAGAGCGGGCTGTTGTGGGGGCCACTTTGTTTATTAGAATAAAAAATAAATAAATAAGTGAGACAGGAGAGAAGTATGATTTATGGATGGTGTTTTTAGAAAGATTTATGTCAATAAATTAATGATAATATTGATAAAAACTTGAATTACATCATAAACAAGTTAATGGATGAGATGGATTTGTAGAGGGAATATTATTTGGAGTACAACAAAGAACAAGGTGCTAAATATCAAGGAGAAAAGTAATAGTAATTTTGGTTTGGAATTGTAAAGATGGTTGTTAGGGATTTTGTCAATTACCCTAACCGGAACTGGGGAAATAAGAGAGACACATAAACCACACAAAACCATTTGCAAATGATGACAGACCAACTCAGGACAGAGTACAGTCTGCCCCAAGCGGCTGCCAACACAGTTTAATTAAAGTAGGAGATAAGGAAGTGGGTGTGTTCAGATGTGTGTGTGTGTGTGTGTGTGTGGGTGTGTGTGAGCTACAGAATGAAATAGAGAAGCGGTACAGGATTCAGAAATCCTATAACATAATCCCTCCTGTTTATGGTATATATACATAACATGCATGAAACATCATTAAACATAACTGCAGGGAAGGGGGAATGGATAAAACCAGGAAAGGTGGTCGTCATGAAAATCATAAACCCCTAGAGGGTACAAGGAGAGCAAATCAATAAACCAAAATAAGCGTCAGCAGCAGAATCAAAACAAAAAAATCTCGGCACGGTGCGTGAAATCAGTAGAAGCAATCACATGATGGGAAATTACAGCACATGAAGCTGCAGCTGAGCAGCAGTTAGAGATCAATACCACAATACTAAGAACTTCACCCTAAGCATCATTCCAGTAAAAACGTAGAGTAAAAAATCAACATTTACAGTCAGAATACCGGAATACCGGTCAAAATCAGATATTTCAAAATCATTAGGAGCAGCAGGTGTGTGCGCCAAAACAGCAAAATAGTGAAACACAAATCATATTGGTGATACAAATCTTGATACATGGAACCATGCAGCATGAAAGTACAGCAAGAAAACAAGGAAAATAATGACAGGAATCAAATATCAATAAATTGTAATAATTATTGTAATAAATTGTACCAGGAACCGGAATTCATCTATTCCCAGAAGACGAATCCTCCTGGAACACTGAGCTCATCAGTTTTTTATTTGGGAAAAGAGGTTGTTTATGTGTGTAAGGGTGGTGGTGATGTTGCCGGCTGTGTCAGGTAAAAAAGGCGCAACATCAGAAACCAAGAGCATGACCCACGACATGGCAAAGGCCCCCGTCAGAGGCCAACAGAAGGTCAGGCGATGGTGATGCATTAACATGTTCCCGGACGCTACCATCAAAGGTGGAAAACCTGAAAAACCTTGGGAAGGGAGTGCAGTGAAGTTTTCTAGCTGAATGTGTGGTCTATATGTGGTGTGCTCAAACCCGTGGGGACTGCAAAAACGTCAGTACAATTGATTCTTATCAAATTGTCAAGCCATGATGAATACTGTGTCAGGGCAGAAGTGTCAGTGTGTAACCAATGATCATTTGGGTCAGTGGAGTGTCGTGGATGAGCAAAGCCGTACAGAATACAAAAAACATCAACCGAACTTAACGCTTCAGGTCATAGAAGTGATGACTCTTCGAGGGAGTGTGGTATCAGCGAGCAGACGTAGCACGACGCGTTGACTTGTGACTTGTGCTGCTCAGGCGATGGCAGTGACCGATGCAAACCAAGAGTTCCCTCCCAGCAGTGGTGTGTCCAGACGAAGTCCCTCCGTCCCAGGAACCGTGAAACCAGGGTGCAGTTTTGGGTGTGTGGGTCCTGATCCTCCATCCCGATCCGGAATTCCTCTTCCTCCTTGTCTTCCTGTAACGTCCAGATGGGTCCGTGAGTGCAGGCGACGATCCATCTCTATGGTCGGTGGGCAGGGTGGAGCCCCGTCCCACCATCGTTGCGGTCCAAGCTCCGTTCCATCTCCAGTGCCCCAGGCAGCTGCCGCCGTTCCAATCCCTCTGTCAGGTGCTGAGAGGCGGGCCACAGAAGAGGCCACATTCACGTACCATCAACATCATCAGAGTGAGGCATCCTGTATGCCTGTAGCAGTCGTCCATCTTCACCGGGGGTTGACACGCTCGTGACCTGTTGTCATGAGCCCCTTTGAAGCCCGGACTTCGTCGCCGCCCTAGTGGCGGATAAGTGACTTTGATGAGTTTACCATGAGAAAGGCGGATCCAAGATGGCCTCTCAGCAACTTACACAGCGGTGGGGGTAACGAGCAAGACTTGAAATGGACCGTCCCAACGTGGAGAACTCCAGTCGTCTCGTTTAAGCACTTTGATCAGGACCCAATTTCCTGGTTTCACGATCTGTGTGGGCGAGAAAGCACAAGAAGGCTCTGCGAGATCATTGTATATTATGACTTGTTTCCTCAGAAAACATTTTGACCATCCAGTCGGCCAAGGTATTTTGTCCGTCATCTAGTCATCACCTCATTAACAATAATGTGTTCCATTGTTTGACCATTGTCTGACCCGATAACAGAAGGAATTCCATAAGTAGAAAGAAAAAAAATTTCTGGCCATTTGGATAATGCATCTCACTCCATGCATCTGTGATAATTCAATGAAATCCATGTGTATGGTGTGAACTGGGCATTCTCATACAAAACAAAACAAACATCTCCGATAATAGTCTTTAGCAAAAGAAGAAAAGTTTACAGTGTGGAAAGACGTGTTTATCAACTATCACCCGTCAAGCAGGATCTCGTGTGCCAGGGTCTCAGAGCAGTAAAATGAAGTCTCCGGCAGAGGGAGCCCTTGAGCTGCAAGCTTTGCACTCCGGTCAGCAAAAGAGTTTCCCCTGGAGACATCTGAGTCAGCAGTCTGGGAGCCTGACATTCGCACAAGGCCAGGTGCTTCGGGAGCTGGATCGCTTCCAGCAGCCCCAACAGTTTCAAAGTGTGCATTAGCTGCTTGTCACGGGGCGTTCCCATGCTGCGATTCTGCCATAGTTCAAAGGTGTGCAACCAGAGAAATTTATCAACTTAAGCATTTTAGATTCAGAGACCGATATCCCAAAACAAGAATCTTCCTGCACCAATTTTGTCTACCAGAAAATAATCCATTTGTATAAATAAATAAAATTCTAAGAAATTTGTTTTCACGGTAGAGGAGGGAGCTGCATTGAGTCTGGACGACGTCCTTGGCACCAGCTGTTGTATAACTGCTCTGTACCAAGACTTCGAGGCAAAATAATAAACAGGCCTGAATAAAACAGCTGCTCAACCATGGAGCAGCCTAACTGTCTACATAGAATAAATATAAATTTGCAGAGACAAATAACCCTGAGATTTAACTATTGACCATTAAAAGCTCTGATACAAGAAGAAACGTGACAGTGTGACTGAAACATTTTTAAAGTGAAATCATGTAGGCCTTGGAATGCGTGCGTGTGTGTGTGTGTGTGCGAGCCAGTGGTCACTGACATTTGAGGTTTTATGACGTGGTGTGGTTAACTGGACATGTTCGAGGTCTTCTGGCTGGTTTGAAGGCCTCGTGAAAGATTTGTGGGGTTTACTCGGACGAATGCGATAAAGATTATAAAATTACAGTATCCATTGTTTCTATATTGCCCAGCTAAACAACTGTAATGTGTCCTTCCTTTACTCTGGAAGACTGTGTGAATTCTGCCACACAAGCTTCCCTTATTGTTGGAAAAAGTCCTTGCAAGATTAATCTCGAAGATAAGAAGAAGGTTTCCATTTTTTTCCCTCTCAGCCTCATTGTCCGTGGGCCAGACAAACACGGCTCTGTTTCATGTAGCTTTCCCAGCATATATCACACTGATTGTCTTGTCAAATTAAAATCAGTATTCCGTAGGCAACTTCAGCCATGAAGGTTTTCACCCCTTAATCGACTTAATGTCATTCAAAATAAAACAAATAAAACATCTAACCCATAAGACATACATAACAAAAACTCAACTTTGAATGAAAAGGAGCGGAATGAAGAAAACATCTTATCATTCCAGCCCCCTTTTCCAGAAAAAAAAATTATCTCCACAGTTTCCATTTGTCAGACACATATACAGATTCATTTTGTAAGTATTTCCTATTCTTATTTCCAGAGCGATCATGACCATTGGCTTAATGTGAACTCTTCATAATTACTTGGTACACTCAATTTTGTACATTTTCTGACGTTTAAATGCGAGGGAGAGACCATATGAGTTTTATGTGGAGCAGCTAATGCTTCTCATTGACTCTTGTTCTG
The DNA here is from genome assembly GCA_006937985.1 of Aphyosemion australe. NCBI lineage: Eukaryota > Metazoa > Chordata > Actinopteri > Cyprinodontiformes > Nothobranchiidae > Aphyosemion > Aphyosemion australe. The sequence goes on from SSNS01000072.1 coordinate 2,457,883, forward strand.
GTTAGAGATAATTAGAATTGTTTGGAGAAGCTTCCGGTATGCTCGCGATCCAGCTCTCATTCCTGGGGTTGTTTGTGGACCTCGGTGTGAGTATTCTCTGGAGGCTTTGTGTTTTTCCTCCTCCTGAGTTAAGTTAAAGCTTGCCGTAGTTTTCAGTCCTCTTTTTGCTTAACCGGGATTAACCCCGTTTGTGTAGCTATAGTTTGGTTGTTAAGCTTGTGCCTAATAATTTGGCCTTGTTGCGCGTTTAGTGCAAGCTTTCGTGCGTTTTATCTCCCTCAGGGACGCTTTTTGTTTACAAATCCCTTTTATTAAAGGTGTTTAGGTGAACTTCAGTTTAGTAGTAAATCACAAATATCCTCTGAATGTTTGTTGGCTTTATATAGTTGTAAGATATCCCAGTCTTTTAAATAATGAAATTTCAGTAATTTATATTTGAAGAGCAACGGGTTTGATGGATCTCTATAGCCACTATAGTTGATGACTCTCAAAGCTCTTTCCTGTAGAATAAATAAGGGTTGTGTATAGCTTTTGTATGTCGCTCCCCAGATTTCTGCACAATAAGTCAAGTATGGAACAATCAGTGAATTGTACAATGCCAACAAACCAGAATTACCAGTAAGAATTTGACTTCATGTAATGCTCCTAAGGATTTGGCAATTTTATCTTTTATGTAACTAATATGTGATTTCCAGGTCAAGTGTTCATCAATAAACACTCCAAGAACTCTCGTTTCTTTTACCCTTGTGATTTTAGTCCCAGCTATTGCCAATGACACATCACTGTTGTGTTTATCTTTAAATAGTACGAAATGTGTTTTATTGAGATTCAGTGTCGATCTATTGAAATCAAACCAGTTATTTAATCTTAATCCGTTCATTATTTACCACTCTTAATATCCAATCCCGAGTAAAACAGTGTTGTGTCATCTGCAACAGAATGGTACAGAGTACCTTGGATACGTTTACCAAGCCGTTAATAAACAAAATTTATATTTATGTAGTTACATTTAGATCTGTGAATATAGCAACTTTAAAATGTGCATGTTATCTTTTGCTGTGGCCACATTCTCCACCACTACAACATATTTTCATTCTGTAATTTTATTATCACTCATAATTTTATTATAATTTTATTATCCATTAATTCTATCATCCATAAACCTGTTTATGCTGTATTCAAATATCTATCATTATTATCAGTACTCCATTAACATAAATCTGTCTAAAAACACCATTCATGCATCATACTTCTCTCCGTCTCACCTATGTATTTTATTTTATTTATTATCTTATTGCTATCTACTTCTTATCTATTAATAAACAAAGTGCCTCCCTTGACTCCCAAGGCTGTAAGTTTGCCACTGTGAGAAACCCTCCTGCTGCTCGGTTTCTCTCTGTCTCTCTGCTGGAGAGAAACTCTGTACAGCCATGTGTGGCGACAGGTGATTGTTTAGGAATTTCAATGTTCAGAGGCGATAATTTAAGGTATCCAATATGCAGTTTCGAAAATAACAGGTAGACTGCAACCTTGTCATTGCCCGGGCTCACCTCACATCCACTGAAATATCCTAATTTTAACTGATTCCTAGGAGATCTCCACTTAATATTATTATCACAGTTTGAACTCACAGGTTATTATTAGTTTGAATGCTGTTAAGCATTCAAACTATTGTTTTCCTGTTTCTCTTTATTATTGTTTCTTCTTCCGCTTTCCGTACGCTTTTTTGGACCTTTTCAACTCCTTAAAATTTTCAGCTATTTCAGCAAGTTTGGTATCAAATCGTTCAGCTCGTTAAGCTCTTTCCGGCTATTACTTTTGGTATTGATACGTTTAATATTTTAGGAGATATTCAGCTTTTTCTGTGCTTTTTCAGCCCATTGAAATGAATGGGAAAAGCTTCAAATCCTTCAAATTTTCAGAAAATCATTCAGCTCGTTTGAACTTTAACTACTTCAGCTTACTTCAACTTAGAGACTTCATTCAACTTTTAACAAACTCAGAACACATTCAGCTCTTATCTGATTATTCAGCTTCTTGATATCTTTTACGGTTTTTCTACAATCACAGGTTAAACTTGAGGTACGATTTTGGAAAGTTCAGGACTTTCTCCTCCTCCCTCCATTCAAAAGAATAGGGCCAAAAACAGACTTTGCTCGACTTCAGGAAGTGCCATGAGAGAACCGTAGAACCCATGGAAATGAGACTTGCGCTGGATGAAAGCTGACGGATTTTCCTCCGTTTTGAGCTATAATTTATGGACGTACTCCAAAAATTGTGGCCGTAGCGTTAACTAGTTTGGAAAGGTTTTAAAATATTTCTCCTCCCAGCAGCTGGGCTGTGCTGTCCCAAATATGGTCATGCCTTTCCCACTGTGACTGACAGCTTCAGATCGAAATCCAGAAGGGGAAATTCTGCTACGACCACATCTTTTGGGGTAGACGCGTAATTTTCTCAAAAACAGTAGGTTTTTTTGTCTGCTTCGATGGGATGGTCTCGATTTTGCTGTAGCTGCCACGGTTTTTGCGCTACGAGGCTCAGAAGGAGGAGTCAGCCAGATTTTCTCCCATTGGCAGCCATTCAATTTTTTCTCAGCTCAGGTGCTTCGATCGCTCTCCGAGAGCTAAACTGTACTCGTCATATCTCCTACAATATTAAAGATAGGCACACAAAAATTCACACAGAGCACCATCAAAGCCTTCGGCCGCTGACGGTTTTGGAATTTTTCGAACCGGTGCAATAGTTTTCGAATGGTGATGCGAGGTTCGAGNNNNATGAGTCAAGTTCACCTGTGTGTGTGTGTGTGTGTGTGTGTGTGTGTGTGTGTGTGTGTGAGTGTGCATGTGTGTGTGAGTGCGTGTGTGGGTGTGTGTGTGAGTGCGTGTGTGGG
>SSNS01000073.1:0-2500 GCA_006937985.1 Aphyosemion australe
AATAATCAGATAAGAGCTGAATGTGTTCTGAGCTTGTTAAAAGTTGAATGAAGTCTCTAGGTTGAAGTATGCTGAAGTAGTTAAAGTTCAAACAAGCTGAATGATTTTCTGAAAATTTGAAGGATTTGAAGCTTTTCCCATTCATTTCAATGGGCTGAAAAGTCGCAGAAAAAGCTGAATATCTCCTAAAATATTAAACGTATCAATACCAAAAGTAATAGCCGGAAAGAGCTTAACGAGCTGAACGATTTGATACCAAATTTGCTGAAATAGCTGAAAATTTTAAGGAGTTGAAAAGGTTCAAAAAAGTGTACGGAAGCAGAATAATAAGAAGAAGAAGAAGAAGAAGAAGAAGAAGAATAATAAAGAGAAACAGGAAAACAATAGTTTGAATGCTTAACAGCATTCAAACTAATTATTATTTCTGATTCTAACGGGTCACTCTGCGTGTTTCATGCAGGCTGAACATGAAAATAGTCTCCTCCACCTATCTCCTGCATCAGCTTCTGATAGAAAATAGACTCTAGGTGAAACTCTAGAAAATCCTGACAGATCTACGTCACACTGTCACTGAACATTCATGGACTCACCCATCTGGACTCACGACGGGGAAGGCTGTTGTTGGTTTAGCGTCCAGGAAACAGCAGAGAACGTCTGGGCTAGTAGAAGCTAACCATTAGCATTAGCAACTCCACCACACAGCAGAACTCCTCCAGGCTTGTGTTATTGGTGGAGATAACACATCAACGTTGCAGAGCAAACAGAGTCAGTGGTAGAGTCGTGTTGCTGTTAGCCAATCAGAGGAGAGTCATTAAAAATAGACCCATTCATTGTATATTTATTGTGCCAAACGGAGTTAATTCCAAGCAAAACAGACATTTTTACATCCAAATTTTTATTACATATTACCAAATATAAATGTCTGTTTTTTTTGTCCCAACTGTTATTAGAACAACTGGCCGTGCTATTTTAGGTTTAGATATTAATCTGTCAAGTTTTTTATGCTTAATTTATGTTTTTTCAAAACAGTCAACCTGTCTAAAAAGGCCGTCAGCTAAACCTTTTGTTTTTATTTTTTATGACTGTTTTTCTGTGTTTTACGTACAAAGGTGAATTTTAATTTTTATGCTTTTTAGGTTTAATGCAGCACTTTGGTCAGCTGACATGCTGTTTTTAAATGTGCTATACAAATAAATTTGGTAAAATATCAGAGCAAACTGACATGTTTGCACAGAACCGGACGTAAAATGAATCTCATATTGTTTTTATGCAGATGAATATAATCCATTTCCATGTTACCTTCAGTCAAAGAGCCACTAAAGAGTCACATTTAGCCCCGGAGCCACAGGATACCTTACCAAATCCAAAACAACACACGCAGGGTCGAGTTTGGTCTGATTCCACAAAAACAATCTCCTTACATAAATTCTTAATTTTGTGCAGAGGCAGTCAAACAATCCACGTCGATCGGATTGACATGTAGGACAGATGCGTGTTTTCCCTCCTCAGGCTCAGAAAGAACATGAGTAAATTATTCTTTTTGGAGCCTGCCAGTCAGTGAGTCAGAGAGCAGTCAGTTTAATGTAATCTTTATTTAATCCTATAACACAGAGGTCGAAGCTTGTCACGGCGGTTTAAAGTCTACTGGTGAGCAGCGGTTCACCTTTGGAGCTCATTTTCACCACAGAGTCGTTCATGGCAAAGTGATGCTCTTAGAAGAAGAAGAAAAAATGATGATGGAGGAAGTTTCCCACAGAAACAGTTGTTGCTGAGGTAGCACTTTGACACTGTGCGGAAAAGGGCTTCAGATTTTCTGCTAGCAGGGGCTTTACACTGGATCTGTGTGTGATGATAATTCCTATAACTGATCTGGAGCACGTTACCATGGTAATCGCTTTATCTGCACTTATTACTTGGTTTGAAAAGTTGAATAAAAGTAAAAAAAATCTTTGCAGATGGAGGTGGCTAGAAGCTAGAGATAGCGTTAGCAACAGCACAGAAATGGTGGAATTTACGGTTTAGTTAGAAATCCCAAAGCGTCGATTAAACAGGAAAGAACAGAAACGCTGAGTGTGAAGGCCATTTGTTTTTCTTGTTAGTGCTGCTGATCAGTCATACAAACCATCTAATTATTGAGCAGCTATATTTGTGGTTCCACTGATTCAGTGGTTTTACAGAAGTGCAGCGCGCAGCATTCAAGCACTCATCTGGTGTGTCATGCTGAACCTTCGTTTTAGAAAGATCTGCCGACTGAAGCGTATTTCCAAATTCTCGCTGTCAATAATATTAATAAAAGAAAAGCTGGCAGATGTTTTAAAAACGTGCTGGATGGTTTTATTAGACAGCAAAATCTGGATGTAGAGCAAAGATGATGATGTCCTTAAAGTAGACGCACAAGAATCTGACTCCTGGTCTGTAAGGTTCAACCAAAAATAAAGTAGTTGAAACCTTCGGTTGATGCAGCTGATGAGTGTTAAACTACCTTTCTAAAGAGGAGAAA